>JASSUY010020400.1:0-22331 GCA_032466535.1 Forpus xanthops
AGGCTGCATGGAGACCTCATAGCAGCCTTCCAGTATCTGAAGGGGGACTATAGGGATGCTGGGGAGGAACTCTTCATTAGGGACTGTACTGACAGGACTATTGGGTTCAAAGGGGATATAAGGGGTAATGGGTTCAAACTTAAACAGGGGAAGTTTAGATTGGATCTGAGGAAGAAATTCTTTGCTGTAAAAGTGGTGAGGCACTGGAATGGGTTTCCCAGGGAAGTTGTGAATGCTCCATCACTGGCGGTGTTCAAGGCTGGGTTGGACATAGCCTTGGGTGACATGGTTTTGTGGGAGGTTTCCCTGCCACTGGCAGTGTGGTTGGAACTAGATGAACTTGAGGTCCTTTCCAACCCTAACTATTCTATGTTTCTATGATTCTATGATATTATACCTGTCAAAATAAATTGCCACCTAAATTTCACTAAAAAAAAATAGCTGCCAAATACTTTTTCCTATTCCAGAAACATTATTCATGAGATAGAAGGCTGAACTAAACCATTTGATGAATGGTTTAACATCCAAGTCATCTTCATTTTTGTATTCTTAATAAAACAGTACCCTCAATGAGTGCTAATTAGAATGATACTGCATCTTGATGAAATATTACTGAAATGAAATCCAGATCAGCATGTCAGTTAATTTCTAATCATTTACCCTGTAACAGTAAAATACAGTTTGCAGTCTCTTCACTTGCTAATCACAAGGGTCTCATCATGCAGTCTCTGCTGTCTCCCTCCAGAAACAGTGTAAAATTACTTGAAATTTAACTACAAATAGTTGTCCAAAGAAGAGTTCCAATCTGTTACTCTAAATTTGAGTATTTAGATTTTGCTGCCCCCCCCCCCCCCGTTGTTTTTTTTTTCTGAATAAGTTCTTGCTATAGTTTCGGAACAATTTAAATAAATTTCAATGTAAATTTAAAAAAAATTGCTTAGCATAAATGTTTATGTGTGCAACTGCTACATGATCAAAGAAATGAGAATTGCAACTACCTATCCTTTCCCTTTATACTAATAAGATCAATCAGAAAATAGGTAATACAGGAGGCATTATCAACAACACTGCACATATTGAGAGAAGTGATACTAGAAAACTAATTGAAAATAACCTAAACACCACTCTAAAGAAATGTTTTCTTAACTATAGCAAATTAGAGTGATGGAAATAATGATTGATGCATGGAAATTCAGCAGCAAGGACAGAGGAAATACCCACAGAAATAAGGTTTTTTTTGATCACTAAATTTTCAATTTGAAAACCTCCCTCAGTTTCTTGCAATGTCAAAATAGTTTGTTTCTCTTTTGAAAGATTTTTTTAGCAGCATCTCTGCAAGGCCTTGTACCTGGGCTAGCAAAATGGTTTTCCAAGCACCTAATGACTCAGGTCTTTCTTAACATGCTTGAAGGAAGAAGGAAGCAATAAAAATAAATGAGTTTAATATGTTTTTTTTTCTGTTACTCACTCCTTTCTGTGTAGTAATACTATCTTACCCAAAAAGAGATTTGGATGCTTTCAAAAGGAAGACAAGTATGATTCTAGTTTCCACTTATAAGAGATGTATCTTGAGCAATTCTGGTGGTGAAGAATGACATTGTGAGGACAGTTATAACACACGATTATATGCTTTTAACACTCTTTTTGTAAAGAAAATTGCTAAATCCAAGCTTTCTCTATAGTGCAAACAAACAATTTCTCCTTATATTTCTAGGCCCTCTGCTCAGCCTGACACCTGCCTTGCTTGTCAAATTTTAAATATCCGTCACAATGAAGTATGTTCTGATCCCTTGGCAGACACTTTTCCTCTAGTGAAGAGAATTTTTGTCTACTTAAGAGGAGGCAAACTGGAAATTTGTTAATAAATTTCTACTACTGCTAACTTCCCCTGGCTCCTTTTGTTTTATCAAAATCTCAGAGAGGATACACATCTTTACCTCCTTCATGACGCAATACTAATTAAGTAATACAGAGTTAATTAAGCACAAACTAGGCTCTTTGAATATATAATGTATAAATAGGTAACCTCCTTCTTCCCATGAGTTACAGATTACTACCTGTCATGGGTTCAGCAGCAGTAGTCATTTTTTCTCCTTTAAGTGGTAGCTGGTGCAGCACCATGTTTTGGATTTTCGGCTTGGGAACAGTGCTGATAGTTATGGCTTAGAATGTTTAGGCTGGCCAAGGACTTTCTGAGTTTCATGCTCTGACAGGGAAGAGGGGAGCCAGGAAGAAGCCGGGCGGAAGCAGAGACAGGGCACCTGACCCAAACTGACCAAAGAGGTATTCCATACCACAGCACGTCATGTCAAAGGATGTAGAAATGGAGAGCAGAGACCTGGAAGGGTGGTGGTGCAGAGGGGGTGCACGGCGTGGCTGGGATTTGGTATGAGGTGATGGGGTGCACTGCATAGTTGAGTTTGGTATCAGGTGATGGGGGGGCACTGCGTGGCATGGCTAGGTATCAGGTGAAGTTTTGCTCTATTCTTTTTCCTTGTATTTTCTTGTATTATTATTGGTGGTAGCAGTAGTGATTTATGTTATACCTTAGTAACTAAACTGTTCTTTATCTCAACCTGTGGGAGTTGCATTCTTTTGATTCTCCTCCCCATCCCCTCGGACTGAGGAAGAAAGAGAGGGGAGTGAGTGAGAGAGCAACTGCATGAGTTTGAGAGCCTCAAACCACAACACTACCACATAAAGTTTGCTAGATCACTATCTTTTCACATGCTGCACTGTTTGTCCCATGTGATTTGGAATATTTTGGACTTGCAGAAATTAGTTACTAAAACAACAAAAAAGAGTCACTACTGAAACAGAGAGGTACCACTAAAAAGTGTTCTTATTAAGGTTGCCATAATTCCCAGTACAAATAAATTGAACTTCCCTAGTAGAAGCAATCCAAGCCTGTCCTTCACCTGAGTGAACTCAGGCTATCACACAGAAGTAGAGTGTGGGATAACAGTATGAACAAGCCAGCTCAGAAAGAAGGCAAAGTGAGCAGTAAATCTTGCTCTCCATTTAGCTTTTTTAGATATCTAATGAAGAGGTGCATTATTCAGATCTATTCATGGCCCACAAAGTGTTAGCTTTGAAAATACATGAGTGGCAATGGGATAAAAGAAGCCCTTATACTGGTAATACATTTTGGTTTGACATTTTTTTCTGAGAAAATTAAGTGACTGGAATGTAAATAGCAAGCCTAAAAAAAATAATAATTCTCTGTGATGAAGACAAGAGCATGTGCTAATACAATTTGGGGTGTAACTGATCTTTGCTGTAAGAATTTAGCAAGAAATTGTAATCAGTACATGAATGATGTTAGGCTACTCCTGCTGTTATCTTCAGGTTAGTCTTAGATGTATATGAATGCTCTTGTGCCCCATAAGATTTCCTTTACTCTTTTGTGAGCTGAGCAGAAAAACAAAGCTGGAAGCAGGATTATGCAGTCATTTAAGCTGTGTCTGAACTGTAGGAACCATAGTGGCAATTCCTTCTTGAAATGAGCCCCTTATTTATTCTGGGGTTTTGTGGGCTGGGGGAAAGCTACAGCATGTTGCAGACAGGTTTCTGAGGTGTAGATCCACCAGGCATTTCCCCCACCATCTGTATAGAGTGTAAGAGAAATCACATCCCTGTATGAAACAGTGATTTTTGTCTACCTGGCACAGAAGCAAATGTATTCAGTGATCATTTGTGATCAATAAGATGATACTGGTTACAGATCAGGGACTATGACTTCTTATGTAGACTGCATCGTTAATAAGGCCCAAATATTCACTGAGCTCTTAGGTACAGCTGTGTTCATTATTAAGCAGATCAAGCAGTGTCAAAAAACTTTCTTTTTATACATGCATTTCCTAGCATATAATGTAACTGTATTGGTTAATACTTCAGAGTTAAATTCTTATTACCTACTTTAACTACTTTCATTTCACTTACAACATCCCATTAAAATTTTACTGTTTAGTTAGATATATTTATTACAGTAGGTACTGTAGTAACCTTATTCTTCACTGCTCACTTAAAATAGTCATAGGTATCACATTTACCCTCATTAAAAATGACATGTTTTTAATTTTTATTTCTGAGCAGCATATGTCAACAAAAGCTTTATAATTACATGATTTCTAAATATCATCACACCGACAATGCAGTTATGTCAAGCCAGCCTTTTGAGCTTGAATTTTGCCAGCAAATTTTTTTTTTTCCAGAAAGTTAAAACATCTTCATAGCATCATCATTTACTATTAATATAGCAATAATTTTACAACATTTTACCTAGCATATTCTTTTTTCTTTTTTTTTTCAACAGACATTTAAGCGAGAAAGATTACATGCTGGAGTACATATACATTGCATGTTAGCAACTTTTTTTAATACTTCTCTTGTTGCTTCTTTAATCTTCAAAACTAACACAACAGATCTTAAGATCTTCACTTTCCGTAAATATGTATAGGAATGTTCAATTAATAAAGCTGTGACAATATTCAGCATCGGCATATTTGATGTAAAGTATTATTAACTAGATATGGAAAAGGAGATTTCTTATTATATTTTTCTCAACAGCATCAATATGAAAGTCAATATGAAAGTATTTGTAAAGAGAAATAAAGTCATAAATATTCTGACATGCACAAGACTCACACATGCACATAATGGAACACACATGTAGATGACAGATGTATCATTAATTCAGTGCACTTCTCTACAGTTCAAGAGAGGAAATCTGTGAAGCAACAGGGTTAGTTCTTCAAGATACAGAGTTCTCTGTAGTTGATTGGACACATACTGCTTTAAACATCCCCAGTGCATTCCCAATTTCAAACAGTAAGAGAATGGGTACAAAATTAGACAAGATTTATGGAGATGTCACGTCATAAAAATCAAGATAACATGAAATTTCTGAAGAAGTAATTTTTCATCTCATGAATCCCATTGTTATTATTATCTAAACTTCTCAAAAGTGCATGTACTCACTTAAATTTAAAAACTGGAAAGATATAAATGCATGCAGTACATGTATTAACATTAATCAGTGATAGCAGCCTTGCATCTCTGTAGCTACTAAAAACTGATCACTGATTAACTCCATGCAGTTTTTTGAGTACCTTACTGTTTTCCACATCTTCTCTTCTTTTGCATAACTCAATACAGCTAAAGGTAAAGGCTTTAAGAGAATGAACAGAAGTTTAGAAAAGGGATTAGTGGTATTGTGCTTCATTATACTAATCTCACACTAATTGCGGGCCTCTCAAATAGTCTTCAAAAGCTCTTTTCTTTTTCTAGAAGAAAAATATATTGCTACAAAATTCCATGAAAGCCTCAGTTGTTCACATGGAATCATAGAATAGTTAGGGTTGGAAAGGACCTCAAGATCATCTAGTTCCAATCCCCCTGCCATGGGCAGGGAAACCTCCCACAAAACCATGCCAACCAAGGCTATGTCCAACCCAGCCTTGAACACCGCCAGTGATGGAGCATTCACAGCTTCCATGGGAAACCCATTCCAGTGCCTCACCACTTTTACAGCAAAGAATTTCTTCCTCAGACCCAATCTAAACTTCCCCTGTTTAAGTTTGAACCCGTTACCCCTTGTCCTCTCAGTACAGTCCCTCATGAAGTGTCCCTCCCCAGCATCCCTATAGGCCCCCTTCAGATATTGCCTCATTTAAACAAAGAGCCTCATCTACTTTTTTGTAGTCAGGTCAACTTTCAATAAGAGATCTTGGATTTTGAAGCTAGTTGACCATATAATATTTTTCATATAACCTGTCCTGAAGAGATACATATTTAAGAATTAATTGCTACCCTTAGAGGCCTGTATGAATAATGTATCTGTCCTGAGGCTTGAATGGTAATAAAGATAAAATAGATTAAAGGATTCCTGTTTTAATCTACTCTGTAAGAATAGCAGTGGTATGTGTTATCACAAAATATAAAAATAATGTAATCCAAAGGAGACTAGAAGGCAATTCAATTACAGAGGTTCCTACCATCTACTAGCATCCTGGGGCTTCTGTAGTCCCCATTGATGAGCCAGGCTCCTGTACAACAATAACGGATCAGTTAAACGTATGTGTCAACTGAAATGCACTTCAGGCAAAACAGGTATCAAAAGAAATCTAATGACTGTTTATAGCCTGATGACAGATGAGATGGTAGGACTTCCTCCTAATCAGATGTTGACAACAAACTCCACTCCATCAACAGGCACTAATTGACATCCCTTCTGACAGCTGCCCTCCTTTTGAAAGGGATCCCTGCAGTCTACTGTGGACACACAGAAAATTTATCCAAAAGCTGTCAGTGTGACAGTTTTCATGACAAACACTCCACTGAAATGAAGCAAAAGTATGTGTAGTGTTCTCTAAATCCCTTTCTAAAATGAATAATTGAAAATTAGATATTCACATGACATTTAAGCTATGTCTACTTAGAGGTAGCTATGATCATAGCTTGCTAATTTCCATATCCTGCACAACAAAATATTGGGGCAGTGACTAAAGAAGTAGATAGTGAGGAAGAAAATGTGTAGCACTTATCTGTACAAACTGAAGAGAGAGTCCAGACTTCAAATGGCTTCATGCTGAGCTTTTCAACAAAGCTTAAGGAACTCAGGTGTTCACTTTCACCAGGAACTGTGTGTCAGACTTTTTAGCGCTTCTCTAGAAAACTCAAACAAAAAAATTTATATTCTCAGGATTGGTGTTCCGCCAGTTCATTTTACTTTGACAGGCTACCTGCATAGGAAGTGGTTCCTTAGATTTAGGCCTGGATTTCCAACAGGGATCTCAATTTGCATTCTCAGTGCCATCAGGTCTCTATTAATAGTATTTTTTTTTTTTTTCAGTTCTGACACTTAACAAATACTGAGTTACCTGGTTTGGATATACCAGAATGTTACAATGTGTCATGGGTTCAGCAGTAGCAGTCATTTTTCACCTTCTTGGTAGCTGGTGCAGCTCTGTGGTTTTGATTTTGGGCCTGGGAACAGCATTGATAACACCAGTATTTTCAGTTACTGCTTGGTAATGTTTAGGCTGACCAAGGACTTTCTGAGCCTCATGCTCTGACAAGGAGGAGGGAAAGCGAGGAGGAAGCAGAGACAGGGCACCTGACCCAAACTAGCCAAAGAGGTATTCCATACCACAGCACGTCATGCCCAGGATGTAAAAATGGAGAGCAGAGACCAGGAAAGGTGGAGTTGCGATGCGTGGTTGGGTTTGGTATTGGGTGGTGAGCAGTTGTATTCTCTTTCCTTGTATTTCTCTTGTATTATTATTGGTGGTAGCAGTAGCAGTCTGTGTTACACCTTAGTTTCTGAACTGTTCTTATCTCAACCTGTGGGAGTTGCATTTTTTCGATTCTCCTCCCCATCCCCCCGGGACTGGGGGAAGAAAGATGGGGGGAGTGAGTGAGCAAAACTGCGTGAGGGCCTTAAACCATGACAAATGCAAATCATTAGAATTTTTTAAAAAATCACTACAAAGACAAATCACATTAACGGAAATACTAAGATTTGTTCTAATGGCTTAATTTTTTATTAGTTTAATAAGCAGAAAATCATTTTTTTACTATGATAATGCCTTTTACTATGATAATGCCTTTAATTTTCAGACTCCAGAATTCTTTGTTACAGCATCAAACTACACACCGTCTCACTGTTAGAAAATAATAATCTTGGATTTGACTTGCTGTTCAAAATGAATTATTAAGTGATCTCCACACCAGACAAAACTATAGACTGCTACTCCATAAGAACTCCATCCTGTAGCAGCCTCTATTGGCTGATGTAAAGAGTAAAATGAAGACATGCTGGTGGGTATTTTCCTTTACAGCTGTATAAGACAATTGTGTATCAGGTTAAGTGGCAATCTAAAGACTAAGGAAAGGGTCCCATGACAGATTAAGTACTACTGTATAATACAGTGTAAGAAACCTATTCTAAAGTAATTTAAAGAGAGGAGAAAAAAGGAAATATAAACATGGATACATTTGGAAAGATACAGGTAATATGTGCAGAAAGAATAAACATAAAAGGAAGCTGGAATTTGGAAACAGTGCATATGCAGGTAGGTGATGATTGTGCCATGAACAGAATGGATGGGTTGACAGGAAACAGGAAGGTTTCAGTAACATCACAGGAGATTAACTGATGCAGTGCCACAAGAAAGGAAAAAAAAGAAAGAAAAGCAGTTCCAAATGGGTGTGTAAACAGAGGACTTTCCATGATGGAGGGCTGCAGAGCACTGAACAGATTGGAAAAATAGAATGAATCATGGATTTGGATTTAAAATTCTACTACTTCTTACAGAATTATTCTACTTTGAAAAATGGCTACGTATATGACATTTTTCTGCCTCAACAGATCTATAAATACTGCCTGTTCTGTGCTAGATCTACTGACTTGAAGATGACCCCAACCCCCAAGTTTTTTTTGTCTTCATTTTTAAAAAAGCAGCATTCATTCTTTGTAACAGAACTTCATGGTACCCATGCCAGGAAGAAGAAAACAAAAGCCAGACTTTATATTATATTAGCCTCATGGTGCTACTATTTTGCTTTTAAGTAGTCTTGTCAGACACAGTTGATGGAGAGATGCAGACTTTGCTAACTTTCTGGTGCCTCTTTGGAACCTCCATAAAAATAGCAATTCACAGATTCAGTGCTGAGCTTTTGAACATCCCTGTTCTCGGTCCTTCTGTGCTCACAGGCACGGCTGCCCAGAAAGTGAGAGAAACAGTTCACAGACAGGCAGCAGAAGGTTCAGTTGTTACTGACGTCTGTGCAAAGCATGACACACAGTACAAAGCAACTAAAAAAGTGTTGCCAATTTATACAGATGGCCTTCGGTTTAAACTTGCATTTTAAGAGCAATAGTTGATAATTAAAACCTAAAAAACTTGCGTTCCAAGATGTCCTTAATGACTCTAATCTAGAAGAAAGAGAAATGTGGCCAGCAAATCTGAAATCAAGTTTCTCAGCAGACATAATCCGGGCACAACACATAGGTATAATATCAGCACTGCTCATACATAGTCATATTCCTATTAGAGAGGTTATACAACACCAATACATCAGTCCAGAGATGTTTACATTCTGTAGAAAGCGGTGTAAAAGCTCCTGATTTGGATTATCAAAGTGAATGTTTTAGTGGTACACATAAAGCTATCTAAACCTTATCTACGAATCTTAACTGACATACCTATCTTTAATAAAACTCTGCAATACAGCAGATGAGTTTCTGCAAGGAAAACAAACCTGCCAACCTTGTAACACCTCCTGAGAGAATCCATCTCCCTCCTCCTCCTCCTCCTGCTGGCAGTAAGTTTGGCTGAGATGGAAATGTGAGAAAAATGGAAGTGAAGTGCCTGCTGAACTATTTTATCAATAAACATTTTTGTAGTTTCACCAACAGGGTTTTAGCTGCTTATCTCCCTGCAGTACACAGTCACCCACAGTCGTACATGGAGCAGTGCTCTGAAGTTCTGAAAGTCAAAGCAGCTTGACGGGCAACTTCTGACATAGCAAGCATATGCCCTTGAGAGAATGAAACCTGCCTCACAAGCTAAACAATATTTAAAGTGCCTCTAAAATATTCCAGGAAACTTAATTTGTTGAATCACTCATGGGGTATTTTGTGTTTTTTGTCTGTTTTGTTGTTGTTTTGTTGTTGGGTTTTTTCTTTGTGTGTGGTTGTTTGTGTTTTTTTCCACCTCCCCAAAATAAACTATTTGTCATTGTATCCTCTGAAATAACTAATCCATTTCACAATTTTTCTCAGGCAATCCAATAGCTTTTGCATTCAGAGTGTTGTGAAGTCCATGAAAAATAAAATAAACCAACAACAAATTTTTCTTTCTTATAATACCATCTGAAAAGAAGTTGGCTTTTGGACATGGTGAATAAGTTGATATGAACTAGGTGGAAACATTGAGCAATTCTTGATGCTCATTATTGATCATGCTAAAAAGAAGTCTTCTTAATTTGTGCATATCACATACTCTTTCTGTTTTGAGAATGCTCATCCCTATAGTTTATTTAGAAGCCGCTTGCTCGTTATTTCTATGACAAGAGCTGCTTATAATACGTTATAATAAGACATTATAATAAGAGCTGTTATATATTTACAGTTATTACTTACATATTTTAATGGAGAAGAAGTAGCCAAGAGTTTACTCAGTGGAACTTCTTCCAATGATGAATAACACAAACCCCATTTCTAAGAGATTTTGGTCTTTTACCATTGTTGTGTTTATATTTTCCTATCACTGTCCTGTCATAGGCTTTATTGTCAGCATTGTGCAGAACACTATTTTTTCCAACCTGAAACTTGAAAAGACGACATTAGAGTTCCATTACACTGACCACCAATGTTACCCCACAGCAGATCCAGCAGAAATGTCAAAGGATTATTTGGTGATACTCTTTTATTCATACTAGTTTGTCTTTCTTTATTTACAGAGTCATGTGATTCTGAGTATCCTGGCAAGGATGAATGGATATCCTTCCACCATACAATGAATATTTGCTGTCACTCCAACTCATCTGATTCAGGATTTTAGCATTAAATCCATCTTTACTGATGTCAACTAAACCAGTAAAAGAATTCAGAATAATTTTATCTAACAGACTGCAAATAACATTTGTCTCAGCTCTGCATCCACACATTTTTCCGAGTGCTTGTTATTCTAATCATAGGATTCTCCAGCATAGAACCAAGCACTGAAACCTAACTAAATTGAAGGTGGTGTAAATTCACACTCAATAAAATCTATTGATATGTTATTCATAAAAAAAATAAATAACCTAAATTATACCATAAATTATATCATTCTTGGTAGTTCAAGAAAAAAAAAAAAAAAAAGAAAGTAATTGAAGCCATCATCTCAAAGCACCTACATAAAAAGAAAAAAAAAAAAAAAAAGGAAAAAAAAGAGCATTCTTCTATCTTTACCTTCTATTTTCTTCAAAAAAAAGGCACAAAACTAAAATATTTTCTTTTGTGAAACGGCTTTTTAAAACAAACACAGATAAAGAGGAATATAAAAACTAAGGAAGCAAATCTCAAATATGAAAACCATTCAGAATCCAAAATTTTTCTCAGAGAATATTTGAATTACTTCATAGACTAGTTTTGAATCTTCGCATTAGTTAAACAGAAACAATCTTTTTTTTTTTTTTTTTGTCTGTTTTGAGCTCTCTTGATACCTTGTGGCACATTCCTAAGCTCAGAATCTTGCTTGCTTTCAAATAAGGTTCAATGGAAATTTTTTTAATATACTGTCCTGGGTTCAGCACTAGCACTCATTTTTGTCCTTGCTAGTAGCTGGTGCAGTGCTGTGGTTTTGGCTTTCAGCCTGGGAGCAATGTTGATAACAGTGATGGTTTTAGTTGTTGCTAAGGAATATTTACTCTGATCAATCACTTTCTAAGTCTCATGCTCTGCCATGGAGGAGGGTTATAGAAGCTGGGAGGAAGCAGAGACAGGACACCTGACCCAAACTAGCCAAAGAGGTATTCCATACCACAGCATGTCATGCCCACTATATAAACTTTATGGAGTGACCCTGAAACCCAGATCGCTGCTCTGGTAGGGCTGGGTATTGGTGATCAATTGTATTCTCGCTCCTTGCTGTTCCCCTTATCATTATTATTATTGGTGACAGCAGAAGTGATTTTGTGTTACACCTATGTTACTGGACTGTTCTTATCTCAATCTGTGTGAGTTACATTCTTTCGATTCTCTGTCCCATGTCTCCAGTAGTGGAGGGAGGAAGAAGGGGGCAGTGAGAGAGTGGTTGCATGTTTCTGAGTTATCAGTGGGGTTTAAACCACAACAGTACTTTGTAGCTCCCAACATGAGGCATGAAAGGTTGAGATAATGACAAACCTGACCAGAGGGTGTCTAATTGTATTTGTGATAAGCATTCATTGTTTTGGATTAATAGCCACTTGTCACAATGCTGATTTATTGCCTCACAAAGTTGTTGCTCTTGATCTCGCAGTTTCAGCATGTCACACCTTACTTACAGTCGGTACTGGTACTTGTTTATTGGCAGAGGAGCCTGGGCTAAAGTTTTGTTTTGCTGTACTCCATGGTAATGACTTGCAATACAATAGACTCATTGATCTTGACACTGCTCTGACGTGTGTTCCCAGCGTGGTCATCATCTCTATACTTTGAGAAGTACATAATGGAATCATTTAGCAATTGCATATCTTTTTTTTTTCCTCCTCAGGTGGTCAGCCTAAGAAGGAGACATTCTCTTACGTTCCCAACTCCCCCACCAGACCATTTACAGCACTGTTTGAGAGTTCTGAAGGTTTTGGATGGCCTCTGGATACCCTTAAGACTTGCCTGTGTATTGTGATGGGGATTGCCATGTTGGTATACATACAAGGTGTGTTTTACCCATGACCATATCATTTGATCATGAAAGTTAAGCAGAGTCAAGTTTGGGTCTTTTGTAAAGAAATCCACCACTGACTGCAGATGCGGATAATAATTATGATCTAATTCATATTTTCGTCTTTCTCTCTGAAATAATTTTACATTCAGATTTGGACTTTTACAGATTTCTTCATTATGACAAATGAATTATTAAGCTATATTTCAGCCTTTAGCTTTTTTTCAAGGTGCATTTTCCATTATATTTTCAGAAATTCACAACTCCAGTTTCTCATGTTCAGATATCTAAATTCCATTCTATTGCTTTGGCTGCTTGGTGGGGTTAAGTGATGTTTACTGAAAAGGAGGTAGCAATCCTTCAGTAAATAACAAATCCTAGTATTTGTATGGGAATTATTCTTATTGACACATGAAATATTACATTTGCGTTAAAAAAATATTGCATGAATGTTCACGATGAAGCAATAAGAAAAGATTTTGAAGCTGGACAAGTTGAAAAACAAAAAACCCACTATTACTAAAAAAAAACCTTGCAAATAAGTTTTCCATTTTTAATGCTGGTGCAGAACTCTGTGACTTCCTCATTAAATAAGAAGTAAAAGTGTAAAAAAATGTAAAGTTTATAAGGTTTATAAAGGTTAAGGCTTGCAACACCATATTCACATGGGGATTTCATAGACAAATTTTTTAAAAGGTTGTTGCACCCAGTAAGCAAATGCAGACACTACAATATTTACAGCTGATTCGATTAGTATCCTTTGATATTCTACATACAAAGGGATTTATATTAAAAAGTTCAAGATGTAATAATGAACTGCATATATGACTTGCACTGATTTTGTCTATGTTCAATTATAAGGCCCAAGAGAATTGAAGTATTAAGTGTCATAGCATCTCTGGAGAACGGTTTCAGAGAATGCATAGTCAGCAGCATCTGAGGCATTCAAAATGGTAGTGGGAACACAGCAACAGCTTAGCATTCAATTTGCTATATAGAATAAGAGCTTAGGCTTAAGACAAGATGGTGCCACAAGTGGTCCAAAATGACTGTGGAAAATTTTACGTGTTTCAAATGAGGCTCAAATATTCAAAATGGCATTGCTCTTTCTACAGATTTCCGTAGTGTTATGGCATACAATTTTATATTCTATCTTTCAAGCACATGCTCTCCATTACCATGTGATAAGCAAACATCTTCCTCTATCCTTGTCATCTACATTGGAATATAGCACAAGTAAGTGAATAAGTATGAATAAAATAAATGAAAGTTCCACAAACTAAAACTCTGAATATCTGAAATTGAGGATTTACCCATATTTTCTTCTAAAACCCCCCAAAACTCTACATTTCACGTTGTAATACAGGATAGCAGAACCACTCTCAATCTTATTGCTAGCACACTAGCAACTATGTATTTTTTTTAAAGCTAGCTAAAAATAACAAATGCATCAATAGTTAAATTTACAGCGAATTTTGGTTTATTCATTTCATTATTTTTTGTCATGCAGACTTAAATGTTTATCCTTTGTCATGGTTTAACCCCAGCTGTCAACTGCCACCTTAACTGCCCATTCACACAGCACCTGCCCAGTGAGATGGGGTAAAGATAGTAAAAGAGAAAAAACACATGGGTTGAGATAAAGACAATTTAATGGGTAAAGCAAAAGCCACACAGACGAGCAAAACAAAACAAGGAATTAATTCACTGCCTCCCATTGGCAGGCAGGTGTTCAGCCATCTCCAGGACAGCAGGGCTCCATTACATACAACTGTTACTTGAGAATACAAACAACATTGCTTTAAATGTCTCCTTTTTCTCCTTCTTCTCTCAACTTTATATGCTGAGCATGATTCATATGGTCTGGGATATCTCTTGGGTCAGTTGGGGTCAGCTATCCCAGCTGTGTCCCCTCACAGCTTCTTGTGCACCCCCAGCTTACTCACTGGTGGGGAGGTATGAGGCAAAAAAGGCTTTGACTATGTGTGAGTACTCTTCAGCAATAAATAAACACCTGTTTTATCAACACTGCTTTCAGTACAAATCCAAAACATAGCCCCATACTAGATACTGCGAAGAATATTAGCTCTATTCTAGCTAAAGGCAGCACTTTCTCCACCTCTTATTCCATTCCATTTGTCATGGTCAGGTACCAAACTCAAGAATATATCCTCATTCTCCAGTGAAGAAGGAAAATGTAATTGAAATGTTTTCTGTCTGTACAATCCCTATTCTTGTCCTGCCTTGGTTAGTTCTCATCTTGTTATTAATAGCAAGAATATGGGAGTTCTGTGGCTTCCCTTCTTAATAATTAATAAAGGTGATGCATTGTAAGAAACTGCCTCAATAATTTACAAGGTAATATCAAGCAAAGACTAACTGCAGTAGTCTGCAGAAAATATACTGCATTTTAAAATGATTTATAAGCTGCATAGATATTAAAATGCTAAATTTAAGCACTGAGTTTCTAGTTTATTCAAAATATTAAAGTTTTAACACCAAGTATGGCCATTTTCTTACTTAAGTTGTAAATTATTTTCCATTAATGTATTTTTTTATTTATTTTTTTTATATATGTATATATTAAAGAACATGTTCGTCTGGCAGGATCATAGAATGTTTTGGGTTGGAAGGGACTTCAAATATCATGTAGTCCTAACCCGCCTGCCACAGACACAGGGTTGCTTAAAGCTCCATCCAATCTGGCCCTGAACATTTCCAGGGATAGGGCAGTAACAACTTCTCTGGGCAGCCTGTTTCAGTGTCTCACACTCTCACAGGTAAGAACTTTTTCCTAATATTTAGTCTAAATGTACCCTCTTTTAGTTTAAAGCCATTCCCCTTGTCCTATCCCTGCTTGCCCTTGTAGAAAGTCCCTCTCCAGATTTGTTATAGGCCCCCTCTAGGTACTAGAAGGCTGCTCTAAGGTCTCCCATGAGCCTGCTCCAGGCTGAACAAGCCTAACTCTCTCAGCTTGTCATCACAGGAAGAGGGGTTCCAGCCCTCTGAGCATCTCTATGGCCCTTCTCTGGACTCACTACACAACAGGTCCAAATACCACTTGTGCTGAGGTGCCAGAACTTCACACAGTACTGAGAGTGGGGTCTCATGAGAGCTGAGTAGAAGGGCAGAATCACCACCTTCGACCTGCTGGTCACGCTCCTTTTGATGCAGTCCAGAATACAGTTGGCTTTCTGGCCTATGAGCACACATTGCTGGCTCCTGTTTGCTTTCCCACTGACCAAAGCCCTCAAGTCCTCTGCAGGGCTGCTCTGAACCACTTCTCTGCCCAACCTGTAGCTGTGTCTGGGATTGCCCTGACCTAGGTGCAGGACCTTGCACTGGGCCTTGTTGAACTTCTTGAGGCTTGCATGGGCACTCTCAAGTGTGTCAAGATCCCTCTGGATGGCATGCTGTCCTTCCAGCACGAGTGCACCACACAGCTTGGTGTCATCGGCAAACTTCCTGATGGTGCACTCAATCCCACTGTTTGGGTCACCAAAAAGATGTTAAACATGAACAGTTCCAGTACTGATCCCTGAGGAAAAAAAAAAAAAAAACAGAAGAAAAGAATAGAGGAGTTCACTATAGAATTTCTTCTGGTCTTGAATGTGAAGGCTAATGCTGTATGTCCTGGGTGTAAAGTAAAATGATGCCATTTATCTCCCTGTGTACATCTGGAAAGGACAGAAGTACAGTCATTCATGTACTTTCAGAGATCTTTCTGATTCTTCATCACAATGGAACACAACATGTTTTCATCTGAATTAAATAATCAATTCCAGCAAGGGTTGGTCTTAACTGTTTCTGCTGCTCCTGCTTTCATTGCTCCACATGTAACAGAAAGAAAATGAGATTGTCTATATTTGTGGTGGGGAACTATTACTGAGATTATACGAGAGTAGCATTTAGCTAATCAAGAGAATGCTGAACATCCCTTCTTGCCCTCTTGTTTCTTTTATTTTTCTTCCTCTGCCACACACTCTACATGTTCGTTTTTATTTCCCTTTCAGCCTCGATAATAAATGATTTGAAGTTCTTCTGAACAGGTGACTTTTTTTTTTTTTTTTTTTTTTTTTTTTCACAAATACCCTTTAGAGTGCTCAAATTGCTATAGAGAATTAAGCGTCCTTAAATTTCTTTTCTCAGAGTGACCATCACAATTATTTCTAGTGCTTTTAGCTGACCAAACCCAGATTTGTCAAAGAGACTTGGTAACAAGAATCCTCCTTTTCTTGGGATACTAACAGCCTGAAAATCATCTGCCTGATATTCAGAAGATGAAAGAGCAATCCACTGTAAAGTGTCTTCTCTTTGATATTCAAAGACTAAGTTATAAAATAGATCACTATTTTTTAATATTTGGAATTTGAGATGTTTCATGCCTGCTGTGTTTTATGACAGCTTCTTCAAAACCAATAATGAGTAACACCTGCTAGAGTTAAAAGAGTCTTGATACCTAGAAGGCTTTCCAATGCTATCCATCCTGTGAGATTCAAATTCTAGCCAGTTAACAGGTTAAGTGAAAAACAAGTACAATACAGACATTGATTCTGGCAGAAACCATAGTAACATGCAGAATATTAATCACCCAGTCAGAGAGAATAAACAGATTTAGACACACAATTCAAGTACAGGCTAGAGTAATACTCATGAGAACCAGACTCAAGGTTATACATAGGCACAAACTTATTCAATCATAACTCTTTTTCGAAGGATGAGCGTATGAATCAACACTGCAGTATATGCACAACCCAAAAAAAACATGTACCTTATTCCCTTGCACAGAGTACTTGTATCACAACAGTAAAGAATAAAGAAGTTTTTAACTGTTACAGAGCCACATACATAACAGGTAAAAATAAATCAGATGAGCAGTGTAAACAGCTGAAGTATCCCATATACAAGGACATGAGAAGGGATATTTGAAGAGAAAAAAATGCTAGTAAACATATTCTGCCACAAGTGAGCAACCTGCAATAGTCAGTAACTGCCAAAGTGTTCTTGGGAACCACGAAACTGTAAGCTGCACTTGATATGCATTCACATTTAAAAACAAAGCCCCAGTATAATTCATGATGTGTAAGAATTGGTGCATATGTATAATTCCTAATTTTTGTATAAATAAGTTTAGATGACAGTCTGGAAAAAGAGTTCTGAATCTGTCAGTCTCCCTAAGAAATATGTTATTCTCATAGATGCAGACTGCAACTTATTTTACAGTCATCAACACTGACTTTTTAGAATGACACCAGTTCTGTAAAATGCAATGTAACAGTAAGAAGACTATATGTTTCTTTGTCCTGGTAATGATAACATATAATATTTGAATTTTGAAAAGAGCAGCAATAGTAACATTTATAGTTTTGTAGTGTGATTAATTTCAGTTAAATAATAAAAAAGGCAATAACAACAGAGCAGCGCATAATATTTACATCTCTCAAGATAATACTCCACACTATATTGTAAACAGTGGTGCACATTATATATTTCATGGTTATACATAAAAGTATATCCTATATTTTGGTTCTACTTCTATCAAATAAATGATATTGAGTATGCCACCTTAACCTACGTGTCCTATACCCTATTGCATCAAAAGCCATGTAAAGCTTAAAATAATCCAGAAATCAAATAAAACTGGATTTACTTGACTCTTCAGATGGAAAGAAATAATTTGATAACATTTTATATTTTTGAGCTCTCATACTGAATTTAATCCCTCATTTAACATTTGGAAAGTTTAGTGCACAACCATAAAGCACACTTTAAAATGTTACATCTACTTCACTTTCCCCTTCATTCACCAAAGCAATAACTGCAAATTTTGATGGCAGGCTTTTTTTATTAGTTCATTTAGGTAAGAGAATTTTTGATCAGTGACTCAGAATAATGCTATCTAAAAACTTTGCCAAAATATTATCTGTTACTTAAAAAGCCTGTCAATGTACAAAGATGCTATAAAATCCTCTATTCTCACTAGCATCTGACACAGACTGATTAACATGGATCCCCACCTCTCTCAGCTATTACTAAACTGATTATTTGTTACGTGAAGGTGTCAGAGTCCAAACTCTGACCGCGTTCTTCTAGCAATTCCATGCATAAAGGCTGTTAAATATTTACTGTCAAATTTACTTCTTTAAAGATAGTAGATATCACACAGGATTTCTTATTTAGCAGAGTAATACAACATATATTGCATAACACAATGCAAATGTAAGGTACACAGAGCAAAATATATATATAATAAAGTATATATAAATATTTATTGTTTATAATATATAATTATAACTTATAATTTATAATATATATAATTATAAATATTATATATATAAATTAGAATAGTTTAATCACAATACCAATAGGATTCTCACTGCCAATGCCTGAAATACCCTGGAAAAGAGTAGGCACACTCAAGACAGGCCCATCGCTCGGTTTGAAGTAATTTCACTAGTTCTTTAGGTTTTACACCTTTTGATGGGCTGAGCCACCTATGCACTCCTGCCACTCCAGATGGCCTGGCCAAATCAGGGAGACATTCACCACCTGATCCACTCAGCTGTTGATAACTGGTTATCTGCCATCACCCTTACCACCCCGGCTCCATTTGTGCCAAGGTAATGTCAGTTTATTAGCAACACTTGTCATGCTCCACATCAGATCCTAAGCTTCAGGACCACATTGCTTCCCCCTCTCTATCTCCTCTGAGCCTTCTTCCATTTTAGGGATTTATTGGACAGTCACAGAAGATTAATTTTATGAAATATATAGTTACGAAACCTCCTATTTTAAGATGCATAAGCATAAAACAAAAGAACAGCCATACTGATATCCTCCCTTCCCTTGAACTGCTGTATAAACCCAGAAGATATTCAAGTAGCTACTCATTTTTTTACTGAGATGTAATTTTAATTTTTCAGGTACTGAACCTGTTTAGATTGTCAAATGTCATAGACCTATTTAAGTTACAGAAGCTAGACCTGAATAACTGCAGACGAAGCAGCTTACTGAAAGACACACAGATAAGACACCACAAGTCCATGAAGGAAATAGGACATTCTAGATTTCCTGTTCCTTAAGTACTGGCCTGTAAGGGACCTTATAAATGACTGCTCTGTACACATGAAAAAGGAAAGTCCCCTGTAGTTATACTTGTAATTACATTTGTTATTTTGTCAATTACAAATTGACAAAAGTCAATTACACTTTGTTAACTTGCAGCTTTTCTCAGGGCTTTTCTCCAGTGATAAAGCCATTATGCAGTATTTCATTGCATAAACAGAAATGAGGATTTACAGGTTTTATTCTCAGAAAATTGTTTTTCAATGGGAATAAAATATGATATGGGCACCCTACAATGTTCAGTTATTTGTTTTGCCCTGTTCTTTGTATGACATCTCATTTAAATCTCAGAGCTTCTAGTGCAGGTCCACACCCATCACAGTTACTTACAGCTACTGAAGACAAGTTATATTATCAAATCTTGGCAGCATTTCATGTTCAGATTCTTCTTTCAGAAGCTTTTAAACAGTCTCTGCATTAGAAAAAGTCAATATTTGTCAGAGGCCCTCATTGTCCATTCCAACTACTAATCTTTTATTCCAAAGGATGCATGATTTCAAGATCCGTTATGGGTCAGATCATCTGTGACATTAAACTGGCTTTCATCAGGTTCCACTGATTTGTACCACTCAAGATCCAGCTCACAGTTTTCCTTTTTCTGTTTGTTTTTCTGAACCAGATGGTTTCATGCCACAAATTTAACAGCAGAGCTGTAATAACAGTAATGATATAGTGCTAGAGGATAGTGATTTTGTTTTCCAGGCATATAATATAAATTTTTTTAATAACTTTTTCAGGCAAATAGTCAACATCATTTTTTTTAAACAGATTTCTTCTTATTAAATGATGCTTTGGTAATTTTCTAAGGGAAGATATTAATTGAGAAAGAGATCCAGAGAGACAGTGAGAAACCAGGTTACTTTTAAAAAGGTTCTTTGCATATTTCAGATAGTTTATTCTCATTGTTTATCCTTGTTTAACTCATCAAGAAAAAGGTGAGATATCCAGAATGATAGATCATAGCTTTAGGACATTCCTTTCAGAAAACACGTTGCAGGCTCCTCACACAGTGAATGAAATCAGAAATGAGTTAACATGGCAGTAATGGATCCTTGAGGCTATAGTTGTCACAATACATGTACAGATTTGTTAATATCATCCCATTAGATTACTTTCCCTGATATGCTGTTACACAACCAAACTCAAATTCAGCTGACTCTTACGCCATTACACTATTATGTTGTTACAGGGACAGTAATGGATAATTCCTTTGGTTCAAGACTTGAAAATTCCTCTTCAGACCAACAAGTTAATAAAATTCTAAATGTATTCATTAGAAAATATTTATATAAGATATGGAATTTTTATTCTGAAAAATAAGGTTTCTTCCTAAATAATTATAAAGCCTTGTCTCCTTAGGCAGCAACATCATCTGACAAGATTTTCTCACTGTTTTTTGTTAATTCTAACTTTTATTAATGGAAACTTAGAACTGATATAGAAGATCAGGTCATAGGAATAATTTAGCTGATAAAGATATTAATTTAAATAGCATTTGAAACTCTACTAAGCCTATTGCCTGTGTGGCTGAAAAATACTCAGCAGAGATATTAAGCAATATCATAACTGATTGGCCTTTATGAAAATAGGATTGTATGAGGAGAAACAACATACAGTGGTGATGTGAAATCTCTGAGGTTTTCCTTATGCTTAGGACTCCATCTAGTCAGCAGTTGAAACACCTCTAGGACAGACAACCCCATACAGTTCCAAAGCCTTTTGAAGACATATGGTAAGCCACATTGGTTTTCTTCTCTTCACAAACTTTTCAGGACCAGGCAGGATGCTCAGGTATGAGCACCATTCAAATTTCATGGCACTTATCCAGTTTTGGATCAGTTCAGGGCACTTATCCAGTATTCAAATATTTTATGCTTACTGAATTTTAACAGTCAGCATTACTGAGAGAAGCTTCAGAGCTCTTGAGAGTTGTCTTTGGGTGCCTCAGGATGATTGCATCAGCCAAGATCAGCAGATATGGCATATTTTCCAGATTCATTCCTGAAACTCCTGAGGGTTAGCATTCTTGAATTCAAATAACACAAAGAGATACCAATGTAGCTAAACACAGCAGCTTTTCAGGAATTGAAGGGAACACACCTGCTAAAGGGAATAATTGAAATTCTCACTTATTTATACTACTGCTTCTCTCCTAACCATTTTATATATTGCCATTATTTTGTAGATCTTAAAAAAGGAAGTTAAGAAGTTTTGTGAGTGCACAGTGAAAAATGTGTGTCATAAAATGCAAAGGCTTTATGTAAGGCTATTGACAATTAAGCAATGTTATTTCCAAAGGTAATTTGACTCGTTTCATATCTTGAACTCATAGATTTGTCCTTAAAAATGATATTTTCCTTAGTCTCCAATTATTGCTTTCAATGAAGAAAATATAAGTTAACAACACAAGTTACAGTACTTTTTTTAAGTCATAGAATCATAGAATAGTTAGGGTTGGAAAGGACCTTAAGATCATCTAATTCCAACCCCCCTGCTGTGGGTAGGGACACCTCCCACTAAAACATGCCACTCAAAGCTCTGTTCAACCCAGCCCTGAACACTGACAGCGATGGAGTATTCAAAACTTACCTGGGAAACTCATTCCAGTGCCTCACAACCATTACTGTAAAGAATTTCTTCCTCAGATCCAATTGAAACTTCCCCTGTTTAAGTTTGAACCTGTTGGCCCTTGTCCTCTCACCACAGCTCCTAATGAAGTCCCTCCCCAGCATCCCTATACGCCCCCTTCAGATACTGGAAGGCTGCTATGAGGTCTCCACGCAGCCTTCTCTT
>JASSUY010020402.1:1176-21276 GCA_032466535.1 Forpus xanthops
AGGGAAGTTGTGAATGCTCCATCACTGGCAGTGTTCAAGGCTGGGTTGGACATGGCCTTGGGTGGCATGGTTTAGTGGGAGGTGTCCCTACGCATGGCAGGTAGGTTGGAACTAGATGGTCTTAAGGTCCTTTCTAGCCCTAACTATTCTATGATTCTATGATTCTACTGCATAAGTCACTGGATCTTCTCAGCCTCTCACATGCTCATGAATTTGAAGAATAAGGTGCCACTCAAGCTGTGCAGGTGCATTAGCACCATGGAAACCCAGGCTGTTTCTTCTTACTGGGGTGAGCACAAGGAGTTTACAAACAAACCTATCACTTCCAATGGAGGTCAGAGCTGCAGACAGAAAGCTTAGGGACCTTTCTGAATTTCCATATCAATGCAAAACCACCATGCAGGTTCCTTGGGTGAAGATTAAACAGGTAGATTAAAATTAATTGAATTATTATTCCCTTCCCCCAATTAATAATAATTAATATTATTGTTAAAATGTTTTACTGGGGGCTGTTTTTACTCAGTTGTTTCTTTCCCTTGCAAAAATCAAAATTGTTGCTTTATCTCATGTTCCTTCCTCTGCCTTCAGAATGTCATATTTCACATGAGCCAGTCAGCAGGGAAGGAGGTCTACTATGCATGCATATTTTTTAATAGCAATTCTTCTGGCAAAAACTAAATGTCTAGATGTGCTGCATTTGTATAGCCAGTTGTGTGACATTCTCACAGCCAGCAAATACATTGATAATTAATTCAGCTTTAAAGGATTTGAGTCAGACTCTGAACTCATGAAAATCAATGCTTTTCTGCCACAATTGAAAGAGCTATGCCTATTTACATCCTTTGCAGGCCCTAGACTTCTAAATTTGACATTTACATTTTAAACCTTATAAATCTACAAAAGAGTCCTTAACTCTGCCAGAATGTTTCAGTATCATGTAGGGGTCACAATGCTCATGCCTTAAATCAGGAAAACAATTAACCACTAGACATTTTGAGGTCATCTATGAGCAGGAAAGTAATTAGGTCTAGATGCTTACAGATAAAAAATTAGCTGCCAAAATGCACAGATGGAATTTTCAAATAATGCTTAATAAGGTGAGCTGCCTAACTCACATTAATTCCTTTGAAAATCCGACCTTTAGAGCTTAATTTTAAGCTTCCCCTTAAGCTTCCCCATTATGGTTTAAGAGTGTATGAAAACTTAAGTATTCACTTGAATGTGTTTCTTTTAGGAAGATTCTTCTATAGACAAAATCTGAAATACAGTCATCTTAGGCCAAGAGATGGCAAAGGCAGAGATCATCCTGAATCAAGAGGGATTTTGTTGGTGTGTTTTGTGAAGCAGCAGCCTGAACAATGCCCTTTTCCAACTGAGATTAGTTCAGGGGGACCAGCTTTCAAATGAGTTATTTCAAACACATGCACATGCCATTCCAAAAGAAAAATACCTACCCCTGGCTGTGGTTTGTGAAACAAGATGAATTGCTAGTCCCTTGATAAAGCTCTGTGCTTCTGTTTTAACTCAGTTCCTTTTTTCTCTGCTATGCTTATCTTCTGCTCTTATGCCCTGTGACTGTCTGCAGTGGAGCTGAGTATCCATGATGAAGTAAAGCAAAGAAAAATGTGGAAAGATAAGAGTAGGAGAGTAGGAGTTCTCAGAAACTCAGGATAAATTAACTTGTCTATGTGGAGAGGAGGAAATGCAGTATTTGATGAACTGTTAGCTAGGATTTATGTAGCCTAGGTTAAATTAAAATTGCTGTATTGTTTTTCAAATTGACCAGCATGAGACAAAAGATGGCTCTTTGCTAGCATAAGAATTTTGACTCTAAATATCCACTGTATTTCTCTGAGTTCACCCTGGAGTTCAGAGTTAATTTCTTTTTTTTGCACTGCATGCTTTCCAGTTCTCATTTTAGGGAATTCACCAGGAATAGTAATATATGACCATGCAGACAGCAAAGAAAATTTTCCTTAGTAGTAGAAATATGAATGAGACACACTGTTTAGCATGCATTACCTGTTATACAAACAAATGTACCTCCTGGATATTTCCAGTCCCTTTACAAGGAACTTTTTAATTTAAAAAGATTGTTTTTAACGTACAAAAATTTTAACTCTGACTTTACCTGTTAAATCCACTTTCACTGGTCTCCCTTACAGACATCTATCTGCATGTGGGTAGGTGAAATCAGCCATTTAGAACTTGTGCCATGTGTATGCTACATGATGGCCAACAAAGGGATGTTAGGCTGGCAATTTTCTTTGCAATTGGGCCACCATGGGTAAAAAGTTTGTTACAGCACATAGAATCACAGAATGGTTAGTATTGGAAAGGACCTTAACATCATACAGTTCCAAACTCCTTTCCATGGACAGGAACTCATTACACTAGACCACATGGCTCAATGCTCTGTCCAACCTGCCCTTGAACACTGCCAGGTATGGAGCATTCATAACATCCTCGGGCAATCCGTTCCAGTGTCTCACCACCTTCACAGGAAAGGATTTCTTCCTTATATCTATCCTGAACTTCCCCTATTTAAGTTTTAATGCATTACTACTTGACCTGTCACTACAGTCCCTAATGAAGAGTCCCTCCCCCTCATCCTTGTAGGCTTCCTACAGATACTGGAAGGCTACTATGAGGTCTCCACGCAGCCTTCTCTTTCCAGGTGTAACAGCCCCAACTTTATCAACCTGTCTTCATTATTTATTTTCTCAGCCTTCTTTCTTCAGCCTGTTCAACCACGGGGAATGCTCAATCCCCCTTATCAGTTTCATGGTCCTCTTCTGGACTTGTTCAAACAGTTCCATGTCCTTCTCATATTGAGGACACTAGAACTGTGCACAGAACTACAAGTGAGGTCTCACAAGAGCAGAGTAGAGGGGCAGAATCACCTCCTTCCACCCACTGTCCATGCTTATTTTAATGCAGCCTAGGATGCGATTGGCTTTCTGGGCTGCAAGTGCACACTGAAGTGGCTTGCATTCATTTTCACACTGACCAACACCCCAAAGTTCCTTATCTGGGAACTTCACATGACTGCCATGATTTTTTTAATGATGGACAATGGCTTAGGAACTTTGTTAGCCAACTCATTCAGGACCCACAGATGGATTTCATCAGGTCCTGTGCAGGGATTTGTGCACATTCAGATTCCTAAAATGATCTTGAACCTGATCCTTTCCTACAGCAGGACCTAAGGTCCTCATTCTCACAGTCTGTTCCAAGTCTTCCAAGACTTGAGCAGTGTGATCAGAGCACTCGCCAGTGAAGACTGAGATAAAGAACTCCTTGAGAGCCTCAGTCTTTTCCAAATCTGAGATAACCAGTTCTCCCATTTTCTTCTGGAGAGAGACTTTATTATCCCTACACTTTCTTTTGATGGTAACAAACCTACAATGTCCGTTTCCGTTATCTGACATGCCTGGCCAGACTCAATTTTAACTGGGCCTTAGCTTTCCTGACCTGGTCCCTAGCTTCCCAGACAACATCCCTGTATTCTTCTCAGGATGCCTGTCCTCCTTCTGAGCTTCTTTTTTCCTTTTAAGTTTTCTCAGCAGCTCCTTATCCATCCATAAAGGCCTCCTAGCCTTCCTGAGAGGACACGATGTTCCTGAGCTTGAAGCGGTTGATCTTTGAATATTAACCAGCAGCCTTGGGGCCCCCTGACCTCTAGGGCTTTATCCAATGGAACCTTACTAAGCAGCTTCCTGAAGAGGACAAATTTTGCTCTCTGAGTCCAAGTCAGTGAACCTGAGAGTGTCAGGATGGATAGCTGACCCCTCCACCAACAAATCTAGTTTAAATTTTAGAAAATCAGTCTTCTTTGCTAGGATGACTGTAGAGGAAAACTCATCACACAGGAAGTAGCTGGGGGTAAAGTCTGGCTTTCAAAACTGGTTTGTGAGGTGAAGTATAGAAAAGAATGACTTCTGAAGTCACAGACCCATGTAAACTGTGGTCTGCCTTCCACAGCCTTACACAGAGTGAATCTGAAGGGTGTAAAGGAATGCCATCTAAAAGGACTGAGAGAAATAACAAATGGCGCTCTGAAACTGTTAGGGACACCGAAAAGAACCTGCCACTTTTTATATAAATGGTTTACTGTCTTTGAAAATTTGGGCAATTTAGCAGTAACCTCTCAGTCTGGAATTCATGGTCAGCAAAGCCACTGTTCCTGAGAAATTATGTAAGATAGTGGGACTGCATTCATTTTCAGTAAAGGAAAAGAAATTCAAGAAATCAAAGAAATTAAAGAAATTTAAGAGTTTGGGGACTTTTTATTTGTGTGTTTTGCTGGTTTTGTTTGTTTGGTTGGTTTTTGCTTGTTTGTTCATTTGTTTTGTTTTGCTGGTTTGGCTCAATTTGGTTCGGTTTGTTTTTTTTACAGTGCAAGGCATAGGAGGTTCAAGTTCTCTATACCCACTTTGATGCAGCTCAAGGATTAATACCATTTAGATAAAAACCTTCCAGTATAACTTTATAATAAACAGAAGGCAGCTGAAGAGGTAAAAGTATTTTACAATTTACAAGATTAACCTTAATCTTATGCAATAGAAGAATTTCCTCTCATTTCTTTCTCTGGCGGGACAGAAATCACCTGTTTTTTACATAGTCCCTATTATATTTAACTAAGAAAAATCTCTTTACTCCCAGGTGTTGGCAGTTTACCTTGAACATCTGTAAAGCAACACACTCTGAAGTTTCTAAAAAGGTGCATTAGCTTCTAAACACTGCCAAATGGGGTCTGAAATTTATTTGATTTGATCCTTTAAACTACAAAAAAGATAAGATCCATATAGTGCGCAGTTTAGTTTTGTATTTGATTAGTTTTTTACATTTGGAGAAAGCATGGAGTTTTTCACTTTTTGCCAGCCTCCAGTTTTTGCTGAGAAAGTGACTAAGACAATAAAGATTTCACAAATCCAGTACTGAAGGTGATAAAGCATCTTGGAAGTGCATTTACATTATATTATTTATGTTTCTGCTCTCTTTGCAAAAAGTGCAAAAGTATTTATTCTTACTACTATGGAAATATAAAATCAACAAAATATGCCATTGATGTTAAATCTATTTGTGCTCTGTAATGCTTGGATAGAATTAGTTTTGTGTGACTTCAAGAACTTTTGAATTTTATGAATTTTCTGTCCAATACAGTATAAGTCATGCTTTCTTATGGATTTAAATATTTGTATTTTGCTAGTCCAACATGTTTCTTGGAAAAGAAACCCAATTCATTGGTTTGATTGGCTCTTGCACATACTGGAAATGTTCCCCCCAGCATTGCAGATTATTTTCTGAAAAATCTTTTCACATTTTTTATTACCTGCACCAACTCTGTGGAATGTGAGGAGAAACTATATCAAAAATTCCTTCAAAAGAATGTAGAGTGAAAGAGAAAAGAATTAGAAAATTAAGGAGGCTCTAGTACAGTTACTGCTTATTTTGAAACACGTATACATGGCAGTTTTGATGGACTTCTAATGCAGATTTATTACTGGAATCTGCAGCCTGCTGTAAAATGCTGTCAAAAGAACAAATAAAGAGCAATGCATAGGAAGTAAAGATGCCAGACAGTAAAATGGCCCTTTCTGAAAGCCTGCCTTTTCTCAAGCTTTTTCATGAACATTTTATGAAGTTTCTAGAGTAGACCAAAATAATTAGGGAAAAATGACCTTGAGGCTTATGCTGTGTTCAGAGCAGTGACTTGTCCAATCATAGTAGGAAAGGGTGGCAGATTGTGATTGATGTTTTTAGAAGAACTACAAAGTGAAGTGTATGAATGGTATCTTAGCTTTCTAACCATGTATGACAAATGCAGGCACTGTGAGAAGCTCTTTATCCCCAGATGCTGTGAAAGCACATAGCAAATTTCATATGGATGAGCCTATGAGAAGATTATCTAAAGAGCTAATCTAAAATTTCATTTTCAGAGTTGATTCTGGTATTTCAGAAGAGAACATATCCCTGAATATAGATCTTATATCAGGAGGATTAGGACGTCAGTGATTAATATGAATTTCATTTTGGGGCACGTTGTGGGATTTCTATGGCATATATAAACCACTGAACTTGTTGAACAGCATGTCCCTTTTCAATTGCAGTTTTAATGAAGAAATGACTTTCACAAGAAAAAAGTCTAATGAGCTTAATATTATAAAAAGCTGCTTCTTTCCCTCTTCCCTTGTTCCCCCCTTTTAAATCAGGTACATTTGGTTGTTCTTGATGAAATAATAACATTTTCATTATCTTGCCAGGCTGCACCATATTTTATAATGAAATGAACCAACTCTTGTCTCCCCTACATTTATTTAACCCTCACTAACTCCAATAGCATCTTGGGAAAGGGTACAATTTTAGTGAAATCTAGTGACAGGCTTTAGAAATAAAATTGTACTTGGTTCTATGTATTGGTACTATGTTACCATCCAGGGTCAAAAGGGTTTGAGTATCCTGTCAGCCTCTTAACTTACTTTTAAATTTAAAGGGATTTGTATATATAATAGTCCACCCTAAAGCTTTCAGAGCGAAGCTGGGGTAGTCAAGGCTTGCTACAGCACTAAGCTGCAGGTTTTCTTGAATGGCACAACGGGACACAGAGCATCAGTCCACTTGCCAGCATCACCACCAAATCCCTTGATTTTCTTCCAGAAATACTGATACTTCAGCCCTAAGAACATAAAAAATATTCTGTTATCTGGGACTTTTAGCTGTGACTTTCCAGAGCAGTACTTTTGCATATGCTCTTTTTGCCAGCTGCAGATGCTCCCCAAAGGAGGTAGTGGAACCCCTAGTCAAATTTATGTGCACTACCAAATGACTTAGAAATAAAAAGCCCTCATCACACTTAGGGTAACCCCCAATTTCTGCCATGTGTATTTTTTTTTTTGAGTGGCATTCTATCAAGATCATTGTACCTACTTTTGATTCACACTTATGAAACTCGAAGCCTGAGTTCTATATTAGTCTAGAAATCACTTGACTGAGAAAGGCATTACTGAATATATTAAGCAATTTCACCCACATCTGGCCTTTATGTGTGCAGTGTGCAAACTGATATGAAACACAAACCATAAATTCCTATTTTATTACTTTCCACTCATTGTAATTCCATCCATAAATATTCTTCATTCATTTCTTGAGCCTTCTGTTTCTTAGCCCATCTACACTTGGGCCCTCCATTTTTTCAGTTAATGTGTAAGTGAAAATGAAGGATATTTTCAGCTATGGGAAATGTTATCAAAAGAAAAGGCCATAAATTTTCTCCCTGGTTAATTGTCCACTGAATTATGTAAATACAGAAAAATCAATAGTTGTGAACAATTAACTATTTTATACTTTATTTCACTCTCTGAAATTTGAACACTCATCTTCCTTCAAAATCAGAAAGAATATGATAGAGTGAAATATCCCTTTTCATTAAATATTAATGGTAAGGATGCAGTACACATGAAAAGTTATAAAGGCCAGGTTCCTGTGGTCAAAAAATATATTGAATCTTCCAACCATAATTTCACAAATGGTACTGGTGCTTGAATGTCAATTTCCAGGGAGTTATGAAGGAGTTCACATCACTTTTCAATACATTTTGCTCTGCTCATAGTGTAAGAAACCAGTGAAACTGTAGGACTTCATTTCCACATAATGCACTGAAATTGCCTTTGAAAATACATGCACAAAGTGCACACAAATAGTCTTTTATATTTTTTTGTTCAGATATAAATGCAGAATGGATATTGCATACGCAGAAATCCTTAGAAAATAATCTTAAGCAAGTCACTAATCTTTTTTAAGTATCAGTAACAATTTGATTTTTATGTGATAAATAAAATACAAGATATTATGCTTGTTCCAAAATGAACACTCCTCCTACTCCACTCTGTAATGATTTCTCCATCTATAGAATTTTTTCATCTTTCCTAGAACAGGAGAGCTATTTGAATATGTAATTTTTACGTAGGTAAAGAATGTTTTTGTCTTCCACAACTGTTATGAATCTGTTGTGGAACAATTATGGACTTGTTTTTCTTCTGGACTACATCATAGAACATGTGCTCTGATTTTCCCCCAATGGTGCTCTCCATGCATTGTGGGGCCAATAGAAAACCATTGTGGTATTGCAGAGACTTTGGTAGGCTCAAGATGGTCGGCTCATCAGCCCTGCTTGTGCTCTCTTGCTTAGGCTCTGGTACTCATTTTTATTGGTCTCAGAATGGATCAGGAATGGATTATGGGTTCACAATAAATTATAGAGTTAAATCAGCAGATGACTCTTTAACATAACTTCAGTACCATATATCCCATGGCATTACTGAAGTTTAACATAGTTTGGTCAGTTCATTCAAATACTTTTATAAATAGCATTTTTCTGTGGTCACTTTATCTCTCAACTGTGAATGCAAACATGCCTAAAAATTTCGTTTCTTTTTTCTCCTTCTTAAATACAATCCAAAGACTTGAGTGCTTCTGGGCCTGACATATGAGGAAACATTGCTGTGTGTACTTCAGGTGTTTTCTCAGCAGTCTCTGTGGTGCTGAAAAAAATTTCAATGCTGCTTTAATGGATGACATTTCTCTGTAAAGTTTCCTTGAAAATAACCTGCAGAAAATAATTGCTCCATCTTCAGTCTGATACAACTGACAACGTGTAAATGTTCAGAAAGCAATTAGTAGTCAAGTTTGGCAGGAGGAAAAAGAATAGAGCTCTCTGTTGACTACATAAACAGAGCAAGTCAACTGTTTGAGTTTGCTGAAGATTATGGAAGCACCTAGCCTCACAGCAGAGGCTTAGAGTTGTATTACATGTTAACACAAACATTCATTGTTATTCCTTCTTGTAGGAACATTAAATCAGCCTTGCAAATTGTCCCTATTATTGACCCTTGCCTGAAGACTCAGGATGGATGGTTTTGACTATGAAAATATATTTCTTTTCAACTTTTAATAAGATATTTTCATTTTAATAGTTGTTGGAAAAAAATTAACTATAAACTCTTCATTCAAAAAAGGTTTTTAATGCTGAAAAAAGTTAAATAAAAAGAGTCTTAAGGATGTATTTTCTGAAGTAGCATGGGTTTAATATGATACTTTTAAAATCCATCTTATGACACAACATGACTTGTTTCTTCAAATTTTGTCTTTTAGGGTTGCCAGCATCACACACTATACCTGCTTTACATTCTGACCTGACTGCAGATAAGCTGCTTTTCTTTACAGACTTCATAATTATACATATATAAAAATATATATAGACACTCTTTTTTTAAGCAAACACACACACACTTTTGTCTTTATAAAGGTGCTTTTTGACAAATCTTGAGGGTCAATTAACAGTGGTAAAGGTATAAACAGCAACAGTAAAGCACAAATTTTAATCAGAATTTGGTGTGTTAAAACGGAAGCTACTGTTTTGTCATAAAGAGTATCATAAGCAAGATGCTTTAAAATAACCCAGGTTAAAAGATTTTGTAAAGAACAACAGCTAGAATAATGTTGTTGAAGATCTCAGAATGGACATCTCTCAGAAGGCAAAAAATCCTGGAATCCTGGTGGGTTTCTCATGATTCTTTCATTGAAGTCAGAAGTTCTTTAAACTCCCTAATAAGATTTTTCTAATAAGATATGAATCACATAACTGTTGGATGTGTTTGTGAAGCAGTGTAATTACACCCCCAGTTTGTGCAGCCATCAATTTCCACAGTCCTACACTGTATGGACATTTTTTTATAATTTTTAGTCATTGCCTGCTTGGGCAGCCTGCGGTCTGCCTGTCTTCCTGAGATAACACAGGACATGATTCCAAAAGCTCCTGTAGCTTCTGTGTTTGAGCTCTAGCTCTTCTCAGAGCTGCTTGGATTTTTTTTGTCATTTCCTTTTATTATTTTTTTTTTTTTTTTTTTTTTTTTCTGACATAAGCAAGGCAGGCCTGATTCTTTTTTTCCCCTGAAAGAAATGGATATTGACAGTTTGTTGGACAATTTGTTAGTCTTGTCTCTATAATCCTAAGGATATGAATCATTTGGACTAGAAGGAATTCCTCTTTTTCCCCAGAAGAGATTCCCTAGCATTTTCTTAATTATTTCAGTGCAATGTCCTTCCTGATGAGTCCAGAGACCTGGCATGCTTTGATTAATTTACTCTTTCTTTGTCCTTAGAATACATTTGAAAATTATTTCTTCTCTTTCATCTTCCCTTCACACGCATATTAATTACTGGCATATTTTGTGAATATTCTTGAGTTGGAGGCAGAAGTTTACTCTTTGCAACCCGTTCTTCTATCCATGTACCTTAAATATTGCCCCAAGCTGCTCTGCCAGTGGTAATCATGATTTTTGACTACCATATATTCCACTCCAACTGTTTCCTAGTCAATAAGTAAATACTCCACTGCATATGTTTCTTAATAAATAAATATTCCACTTGTGTCCAGGGTAGTAGCCCATTCATTTTTTGCTGCAGTGCTTACCATTGATCCCATGAAAAATTTCACTGTGCTAATCATGTTGTTTTCAATTCTTTCTTCATACTGTGCAGAGTTTTCTGGCATGTGAAGGATCCTGTTCAGTTGGACTCTTGATTGAACTTTTTGCATCTTTTACTTCTACCTTTCCAAATGTCAGACAGTTACTTATCTTTTGAGAATGACCACAGCATAGGAACTTTGTAGTGTCTAACAGTGGTTCAGACTTGCCTGACTGATTCAGTTCTCTTCTGTTATCAGTTACAACCACAGTATAGGAGTAGTGCCTGTTTTCCTTAATCCTTGTGTTTACAACTGTCTAGGTAGAAGGCTGGTAGTCTTTTTTTGTTCAATAAATTGAAGATCTATTAATTTTTAATTCTGTATCTTTCCAACATCCTATAAGATGTAGCCTGGGATCCCAATAATTAAAGGGCCCCTTTTTTTGGTATCCTTATTTTTTCAAGATTTTAAGACTGATTTATAATTGTAAAGGCTAATCAAACTTTTTCACCCATCGATAACCTATCTACTTATTTCTAATAGCACGTTTCTATTTAATGTAATAGAATTTTTTTTCTGCTTACTATCAACATTGCATTAGTGGGAGGTATCTTTGCCCATAGCAGGGGTGTTGGAACTAGATGATCTTAAGGTGATTTCCAACCCTAACTGTTCTATAATTCTATGTATTTAATTCTTAACTATATATTTACATTTCGTCTATATGTAGTATTATTTTTTTTCATAATAGTTTACAATTGTTTGGCATTTACCCCTTCTGCCTGAGTTGAATGAAAATTAAAACCACCATGCTCTTCAGAGCAAAGCATAGTGGCTAAATAAAACATGAAGAGCTTCCTTCTTTTGTTTGTTGTTTTTTTATTTTTTTCCTGTTATCCCCTCCTGACAAGTACAAAATAAATTGCTTTTTTATTGAATATTTCAGTAGAGTCAATCAGATTTCAATTCCTCCAACCTTCTGCTCAAAAACCAAGGGATACAACAGAATTTTTTTTATTCGTGTCTAAAATCAAGCTGTTCATCATTAGTTCTCATCTGAGCTGCTTCATAATAGACCATAAATATTCAAATTTCCTTTACAGATCCTCTAGTAGAAGCACTTAGATATTCCTGGCTTTGTATTGGCACATGGGCAACAAGTTGTCACTGATGTCTCTTACCAGGCATATTTCTGGCTGCCCCAAGGAATCCTACCTGAAAAATCATGTTAATTATTTTAACAGGATTTCAGTCCTTCATTCTTTTCCCTGTCTTGGTCTTTGCATGTGAATTAACATTGTGTCTGCATATTTAATGATAAGGCCCTGTTGAACAATTTTCTTCTTTGATCACCCCCATGCTCCAAACCCTCTTTCATGTTTGTTGGCATTGGTTATTGATGTTTATGTCCACTTTCTCCTCCTTTTTTTTTTTTTTTTTTTTTTTCCAGGTATGACAAGTTAATTAATTCAAGCCTTGTCAGGCACATACCAGTCAGTCTGCTTAAACACATCCTTTCCTGTGCTTTTTACCTATAAGCTGAATCTAATCCTGCAAGTTGCAGCATGCCAGTAAATCAAGTTGTCCTTAAGAAGCCCAGGTGATTCTGGTAGGGTTTATGTCTCACAGACATAAGCATCAGCTTTCATAGAGCTTCATGAAGACTTGTGCTGTATACACTTAGCTAAGATGGCATTATCCCTCACGTCATGCTGAGATAGGAAGTGGGATTTTACTTATATTTACTTATAGCACAAACCTGAGAATTTTGAAAGCCCCTTTTATTTTTTCGCTATTCAGTTTGACTAAAAATATATGCTACGGGAATTTCTTCTTATGTGTACTACCTGCATATCTGGGTAGAGGTATTTACTCAGACAGAATCTATGGAGAAAGAAAGCAGGAAGATAGCTTTGATTTCACTCCTCACTCTCTCACTGTGTCACCTGATGGCTGTCAAGCTCTTTTGTTAGGCAGGAACACTTCTTAAAATTTTGATATTTAAACAGAAGCTCTGCTGGCACACACTTGTTCTGACATTCAATCCATACATGCTATATTAAAGTATCTGAAGTTCAGACAAATCCATGAGCCTAAAACAATCATGGTAAGACAAAAGGTCTGTCCTGGTACACCTACAAACAAAAGCACAATAAGGAAGATAGATAAAAAAAAAATAGAATAAGTTCCCTGTGCCTGTGTTAAATTTTGTTTTTAAGTGTTATTTTGCTTGTTTAGGTTATAAGTGACAACTTAGAAGTCAATAAAGGCATAGGAGTCTTTCTCTACTGCCATGAAGTTATGTTTAAATCTCCATATACAGGTAATGCTAGATAAGCCAAGATTTTATCAACTGGCTTGGGCTGATAGTGTCACTAGAAGACAATGAAAAAATGAAATGGCATCAATAGACATAAGTAAGAAGAAAAGTTCTGCCATCTGAGAAATAGGGGCATTTGTAAAACATGTAAAGATTCTAGCTACTGTACAGCAAGTAATACCATACACAATCCTCCCAGTATTAAAACAGTGAATTTACATGTATAAGGTAGATGGAGTTCCAATCACTGAATTTTAGCATTACCTGTATATTTAAAAAATTTCGGCCATCATTTGTCTGATGTGCACGAACAATTCCTATGGCACATAGACTGTCACTGTGGCGTTGAGAATGAGGTCTAGAGCTATGAATAAGATTTTAATCTTTAATTACCTGAGGTGTTCAATGACATTTTTCTTTGCTGTGAAGAAGTCAGGCAATTTATAGAACTGCATTATCCTTTGAAGTAAAATTAAAAAGGTACTCAGTACAGCATGATCACATCCATACTTCTGCTTAGTCTATGAAAAATCTAATTATTTACCTTACCTTACTGAAGTGAGAGAAAAGGAAGAAATAAATAGCTAGTATTGATAATGCATCAAGAAAGCAGAAAAGATATGTGTACCTCAGATGACACATTTTGTGAATTTGAAGTTAGATTTTTTTTCCCCAGCTCCCCTCCTGGCTGATAACCCCTTCCCATTCCCCACTCCCCAACAGCATCAATAGCAATTAAAGTTTTAGCTCTCAACACCTACAAAAATATGGTGGTGAAAAAGTATGCCTCTAGAAAAACAGCCTAGCATTTCAAGATGTGGATTTAAAGCATAGCTGGAACTGCAGAGTGAAACAGGTATTTCCAATAAAGTGACTAGCTCTACTCAAGAACTAGGTGAGCTAAGATGATGAATAGGGTAAATTCCTTCCAAGAAACTGCCAGCTCATGTGTATCAAGCAGACCAAAAAGATATTTTATTTCTCTTTATTCAGGGAATGTAAATTGTGCTTTAGAAACAAAGATTTCTCTGCATGTTGAGATCGAAAAGAACCGAGAACTTTTAAACCCAGGGAGTCTTTCAAAGCTATTTAAAAAATTGCTTTTTTCCTGCAGGGTTCTACTGAGCTTAATGAACCTAGTGGGCTTGTCAGGCAGTCCTGCTGGGTTCTGCAGCCTGTGGGAAGTGTGGTTACTCTGGAGCCCATCCATCTCTGTGTCGCATCCCAAAGCAGCAGCTTTACCAGATGTGCTAGCGGAGCAGCTCTGCCAACCCAGTTGATAAGCACTTACTTACATTTTTAAATTCTTCGTCTACTGAATTAGCCCCATACACTTAAACTTATACGCATACACACATGCTAACAGGCAACTCACCTACAAACCTAGCAAGCATTGTAGTGATAAGATGAAGGCTTCTCAAGCTGTTTGCACATCTTTTACAAATCCCAGTTCCAAGCAGGCATTTTGTTAAATCTGCATTGAAAACAGCTAGTTTCATATTTTAAAAATAACTTTTATAAAAAGAAATTGTGAAATTATTTCCCGCATCATCACTACTCTTGTTTAAATTCACAGACTGATATGTAGCAAGTTGGATGGCTAAGAAGTAGGTTTACCACTGCAGCATGGAAGTAGAATATAGAAATGCAAGAAAAAACCTTTAAAATAAAACTAAAACAAAACCAAAAAAACCCCAAGCAATTTTTTTTTTAGGCCTGAAAATCCCACTGGAAGTCATTAATAGCCTTAACCTTTAATCACTGTAAAACCTTAAAGTCTCACCAAAACCAAGCAAAACCGATGTTGAAACTTGTGGCACCTGTTAACTTACACAGCCATCTATGAGTTTTATTAACATTGTTTAATGCATGTTTCTCCATTAATATTTGGAAATTACCAAGAAGGAACCTAATTTATGTATTTCCAATGGCTAGGTTTCCGATGCATGTGAACGTACACAATCTGTTTCAGTACGGCATATTCACAATCTCACATCTCTAGGAACACCTAATATTTTACTGCAGATTACAGACTACAACTACTAGAGAGGAGTACAGGCCAAGACATATTCTGAGAACACGAGACGCTTTTAAGCTCTTTCATAAACCTTTTCTGTAACTCCTGTTTTGGGTTCCAGCCTATGCATTTTTCAGTTTAACATGGTTTCACTGGAGTATGAACCAAAAAGACTGCAGAGCTTGAAGACCTTTGAAAAACAGAGAACAGGTGAACTGAGAAATTGGATTTCTTCAAGCTTCATGGGCCAAGTGCTCAACCTAAACCTAAGTAACCATCTTTATCCCCTCACCCAGCCTTCCTTCTCTCTATCAATTGCTACAGATGGTCAGACCACTTTAAACAGACACCGTATTTTTCTGTTTCAAAACCCAACAAATTGCAAGGTCTGTATCTTTTGAGGAGTGAAAATTAGGCATTTTGATCTCACAGGCAAAGGGCTTTGAAGATTGCTTTACTTGGGCAGAAGCAGCAACACAGTTCAACAGAATGGAAATGTCTGGAATTTTAAGCACAATGTAATGCAACTTACTGAAGCATGTAGACTGTGGTGGGGTCAGGACTTGTGTTTTTTTTTTTATTTTTTGTTTATTTTCAGTGATTGACCAATATTTTTACTATCTTGACAAACCAAATCTATGGGAAAAATTGATATCCAGTGTCAGAGCTGACTGAAGGGAACTCAGGCCATACAGATTTTGCTGCCACTATTATTAACTGAAACTTTTGAATTTAGGCGTGTGTGGAGATATGATCTGCATGAAGAAGGGATACTGATAGCAAAGTATTTATTAGAATATTCTCACAAAGGTAAGTTTTCACACAGTGAACAAGCTCTATCCCTCTTAAAATCTGTGGGTTGTGAAAGAAAGGTCAGATGCCTGACCTGAACAAGTCTGAGTGTCTTGGGCTCAGCTGTAATGTTATTTTTTTTCTCCCTAGTATCTAGTGCATGGCTATATTTTTGACTTTAACATGAGAACAGTGCTGATAACACACCAGTGTTAATAGTTGTTAAGTAATGCTTACCCTGACCAGGGACTTTTCAGTCTTGTACTCAGCTACTGAGGAAGGTCATGGAAAGCCAGGAGGAAGCAGAGACAGGAAACCTCACTCAAAGTAGCCAAAGGGATATTCCACACCATGGCACATCATTCCCAGTATATAAACTGTGAGGAGTTACCCAGAAGGCCCAGATAGCTGCTTGGTCCAGGCTAGATATTTGTCGGTGGGTAATTGTATTGCGCATCACTTGTGTTCATTGTTTTCTTTTCCTTTTTTTCCCTTTTAGTTTTCCCTTATCATTATTATTACTGGTAGTAGCAGTAGCGGTTTTGTGTTATACATTAGTTACCAGACTGCTCTTACCTCAACTTTTGAGATTTGCATTCTTTTGATTTTTCTCCGCATCTTTCTGGGAGAGGGGAAAAGAAGCAAGGGGAATGAATGAATGGCTGTGTGGCTTTGAGGTACCAGCTAGGTTTAAATCATGACAGTCCTCTGTGGCACGCAACATGGGGCAGGAACCCACAACCCTGAGATTAAGAGTTTCCACTTGTGGAAAGACTTTTAGTTTGTTCCCACTACCAGTGCTTCAAACAAAACTCGGTTCTGTTTTCTCCTAAACTTTTTCCCATCCTCACCAGCTTTTTTAAAATGCACTGCATAAGATCAAGTCTCCTTAATTTATTTTTACTGATGTTTTCTTGGTAATTTTAACCAAAGTTACCTGAGGAGGAAGTGGTATCTCTGTGTGTAACAACAAAGTATACCAGCTATTCCAGAAAAGAATAAAATACTGCCTTCTAACTGAGAAGTGTGACAAATCTGTAGCTGCTTCCGAGAAAAAAATCTCACCATAGAAATCTGGGAGGCACCAAAATCTTGGAACCCCTATGAGGTTGGAATAAAATTTATTCACATGTTGCTTACAGGTTGGCCTCTGCCATTTCAGTATCACTGACCTGAATTTACTGGTGCCTTTTGACAACCAAGCTGCATAAAAGAAATTGGTTTATCTGATTGGCTTTAATGAGTTGCAGGATGCTGTGCAGTTTTCTTTTCAAGATAGGAAGCCCAGACAAAAGGCTTTAAAATTTGGGGGGTTCATGTCACTGAAGAAACTTAATGCCCTAGATTACTGTTGATGAATATAGGGTCACTAAAAAGGAAAATATTCTCTGTGCCAGTGAAGAAGACATAAAAAGTCTCTCTAGGAAAACCTCTTTCAAATCATTAACTGGTGAAATCCAAAGATACTTACAAAAAAAAGAAGGTAGATGAAACAGAAAATTAATCTCATAAACAGTAGCAGCCTTATTAGTAATATAAAATGCCTTTTGGAGATGGTGAGAGTGTGCAGAAGCACTGAAATCATGCTATGGATTCATTTCACTGACGAATCAAAACACAAGTTCTAGTAGAATGATCAAATGATTACTTCAATACAGCTTTAAAACTTAGAGATTAAATCTTCAGGTTTTTTTTTTTTTGAATGAAAAATAAATATTTTACTAGAATCTCAGAGTCAGAGAGTGGATAAATTCCAAATGGGGAACCTTGCAAGAGTTGCAAAAGTAACTTTCTAATTTTTGCAAAAAGTTTAAGTGTATATTGGATGCAGATAATGGCAAGGTGGTTTTGACCAGGTTTTTTTTTGTTTTTTTTTTTTTTAGGTAGTAGATGAAAAGTAAGAGAAAGAAAAATAATTTAAAACTCTAGCAAGTTTCATTCTGCTATGCTGTATCTTGTCACAGCTTATTTTTATGTGATATGACTTGATATGTTAGCATAATTCAGCAAAACATAAAATTGACGTAAAAGGATGTGGCATAGTGGAAATTTAGAATGAAAAAAAAGACACCAGAAAAATTGCTCTGCCTGGGGAATAATGGACCACCTCCTTCTTCTTCCTTCTAAACTACTTACTACATCAGTAACTTTTCAAACCACTGCAGAATTACAGCATATTGATAACATAACGATAAGCACAAAAACTCAGCATGACATCCTCCTCAACACAAGAGCAAAGCATCTAAAAGAGAGGCACAAAGCTCTGCATCAGTTTCACAATGCAGCTCTACACAAATACAATCACATACTCTAATGTTCCGAACATCACAGTTACGGATCAAAGGAAACATGCCACTGAAGCAAAAAAACAGCTCTGAGACAAAGGCACTGGTCCCAGAAAAATGGTAGCATGCTGTAACTGATTAGCTACAGATGTTTGATAAGGTTGAGGGTTCAAAGCATGAAAACTTATAAAACAGCATAGAGATAATATCTCAATCTCTGTCAAAGAAAAAGAATTCTTGTAGGACTGAAATATGTATCACAGGTGAAACAGTTATATTTAGAAATGTAATTTCTTCACTTTCTGTTTTAGATCACCTCTGTATTTTAGAAGATGTGATCTAAGATCAGTAAGGTAAAGTATATTCTTTCTCTCTTTTGTACAATTTGTGAAAAGTCTTTGCCTTAGGCAAAGTTAGGGGAAACTGGGAATCTTTCCATTGATTTCAGAGGATGTTGGATTGGGTCTCCAGTAAATTGCCTTTTTACAGGATCTTTCACTGTAACAAACCAAACAGGGCACAGTTTAATTAGATCAAAAGTTTCTTTGGATTTTTTTATTGGTTTTGTTTTTTTTTTTTGTATTTTTTAAGCCAGACTTCAATCTGTTTCTGTGACTAAAATACACTTTTGTTTTTTAATCTACTTTGTTTCATTTATATGTAAAATAGAAGAGCTTTTCTCCTGTCTTTTGGCAATCAGTGCTTTTTCCACTCAAACAGCCTTATATTTGTTCTGTAAGGAATTATTCATTCATGTGAAAAAATTCTGGCTCTTCCAATTTTCATTTAATTTGCTTTGGTATCTTGGAGTGACTCAGAGATTCAATTTTTTTCAAATACATCATTTTTAGCTTTACTGTTTGAGTTGTAAGTAACACAGGATGAAAAGAGCAACAGCACAATAACAAGATACGCAAATACACAAATAATGATGCTTTGTTACCAAAATTAAGATCTGATAAAGCAAAACTTTGCAAAGCATTGTCCCTTCGTAATTGAAGATTCATAAACGTCATAAGGGTAAGTTGTTAGTGGTATTTTTTGTTATCACACTATGCAGCATTAAAGACCTTTCTAAACACTAAACCCAAGAGTTAATTTATTTATTTTCACATTTTCCAAACTTCTTATTCATTGAAAAATGGAAAATGAATGTAATGCAGATGGCACTGCAATAGCGCTGCATTTCTATTCAGTTAACATCTATATATCACTTGCTCTTAGCTCTCTGAATATATTTCAGCACTGCAAAGATAATTAGAATTAATTTTCAAGTCATCTTTAGAGATTTACCCACATCCAGACAGTAAACCTGCCATCACCACCTTGTTGAATTTCATTACAACTGAGAAAGCTTTGCTCACCTATGCATGGGCTTTGAATTGCATGCAACTCATTTCTTAGTCTACCCATTAAAAATTATCAATATTTATATCAAATTAGGCCTTCAAAAAGAAAAGTCCCCATTCCCGTTTTTCTGTTGGAAAATTTTATTCTTGGATGGCTGAAAGTATCAGAGACCAGTAGTAGATGCAAATAGTCCATATTAATGCATAAGACAGAATTAAATAGAGAAGACCCATTAGAGGGTCATTCATAACACCAGTTTTATGCACATTTTTAATATAAGAACAGCTGTCCTTTAAATATTTGCCTCTTTCCTTCCCCCCTCCTCCTCCACTCCTCCCTTCTTGGCTGTGCAAGTGCTTAAATGATTAAGATAGCTGAACTTAAGTGAGATAAATGCCTCCCTAAAGGTCAGTGGGGAAATACCATTGAGAATCACTGAAACGTGGGGCTGAATTGTGTACTGATTTGATTTTAACGCACCTTTGAAAAGTGTAAATTATAATACTGTGGTTACTGATCTCATGAATTATGTCTCTGCAGACTTAAATATATCCTTTTTCAAAACTCAACTCACAGATACTCCTTAAAAAACTGTTTTTTAAGAAGTGATTTTTTCCCCATAATTTTCAACTGATTTTCTGCAACTCTTAAGTTCAAACTATTTCATATTTTCCCAAAAATGAAAATTAGTATTAGACTAAAAATAATAAAAAGTCTAAACCAATGTTCATAGCATGTTTCCCGAAGAGGCAAAATATGGGAAATCTGAAAGCTGGATTTTTAAAGCTATATGTCGTGGTTTGAGGCGTAAATCAATCTGCCTGCCCACTCACTCCTCCCAACCTTCTTTTCCCCCCCACTTTAC
>JASSUY010020403.1:0-12614 GCA_032466535.1 Forpus xanthops
TCCCATTTCCCCGGGACTGGGGAAGAAAGAGGGGGGGGTGTGCACAGAACTGTTTGAGGGGCCTCAAACCACGACAGAAAGTTTTCTTCATAGATGTGTTTTCAGTTTGTTTCTTAATAGATTATCTTTGCTGAGCTTCATATGAGCCTTCTTTTCTTGATGAAGAGTATAACTATAAAATTAAAGGAAAAAGCATAAATTAAACATTTAGCTTTTGCCATTGAATTATGTTTTATACCACCTATGTTAGTTGAAATTAATATAACATGTAACATAATTTGGAATATTTTGCATGATCAAAGACCATTTTGATTGGTATGTATGCATAAAATAAACACTTGTGGTGATAATAGATTACAGGGGAATAAATTTTTTACAGAAGCATTTTCATAGAGATAATTTGGTGAGAAAGGAAAATGGTACATAAAACCTGAGGCAGGTTTTGTATCTGCTGCTAGGAAAGGCTCAGGCCTGGTTTTGCATGAGCAAGGATGGAAACCATCTTAATACCGATGCAATTTCTATTGACTAAGACTTTCCTTTGCTACAACACCTTAAACTACATCCCTCAGATAGTAAAAACATAGTTAACTTAGTATATTTGTAGCTTTTGGCAGTATAGCTGCATCAGCAGTAAGGTTTGCTGGTAGGAAGCTGTCAAATTGAAAACTCACGTCTTAGACCAGCTTACTCACACAAGCAGGAATTTGTAGCTTGCCTCCAATGCAGAAAATTTCCTGTATCAGGGACAGAAGTTCAGATTGAACAGGGCCAGCTCAGACAATGAGGCTCATTGTAGTACATTAAGTTTACTTGAGAAGATTTTTAATCAAATGCCTTTCTGAAAGTTGGGGATCCTGATGAATACTTTGTAAGAGGGAGTTTTGGCTCAAATGTTGTGTTATAAAGCATTCCTTCTTTTTGCTGTTTATTGCATTCTAACTCATGAAACTGATGCCCTTTCATGGCAGTGTATATACATAATCCAGAAATGTTTCATCATAAGTGCTATATGTAATATATTATTACAGTATACCTATTTAATTGGAATTTACTAAATCAAGGTGCCTACTTTTTATTGGACTATTTCCCAGTAAACTGGCATACCGTATTGATATTGAATGGTAATCACCACTGCTTAGTGGGATTATATTTTACATAAATTCCTCTTAATAGTGATGTATTTAGTTAGTGCCAGATAGTTAAATGATGTTTATCCAAGTGTTAAATTCCAAGTGCTATTCATTGAATACACAATGTGCCAAATAAAGATTAAATATTATGTATTTTTTCTTCACAGAAGGCATCAGTGAATAGCAGTTCCAGATGATGGAATTGACAAATTTCTTTTTAGATTGCATTTCAAAAATGCAATACTGTAACAAAGGAAAAGGCCTGCCTTTTTGAAATGCAATACAGAAGCAAAGGAAAAAGCCTGATTTTTTACAAAAGAATTGTTTTTCAAGGTCATGTAATTCACAATTTCAGATCTGAAATGTTGTTCTTAGTTTTGTCCTAGTCCATTATTACTTACAGATGTGATCCTTTTTAGATTAGCTTTTCATTAAGCCAGTTTGACAGCAAAGGTTTTTAAAAACTTCAGTAGCTAAAATATTCCTTTGTATGTAGATGTACTCTTCCAGTAAGCATTGGGCAGAATTTTACAGTAGGCATTTCAGCTTGCTTGAGAGCACTCTTAAGAGATTGCTTGAAAGGAATATGAACTATTTCCTCCATATATAATGATCAGCTTTCAAATCTGATTGGAATTTTAAACTAAATCAATTTTGGAGAAGGGATTTTACACTATGGGCATAGTATTTCTGTTATACTGACTGAAAAACTAAAGCATGAGGATACTTAAGGCTTTACCCAGGGTTCTGTAGTAAGTCCAATTAGTACAAGTAACAGGCCAGATTCAAGTGTCTGCACAGGCTGAATATAAAACATGAAAATGCTAGTGAATGACATTTGTACTAAGATACCAGAGAACAAACTTGGCAGTTAAGGCACTAATATCAAACTCCTTCAGCAACTGTGCTACCAAAGTGGTTACCTCCTGCAGAGGGTGAGTCAGAAAGGGAGAGTGGGGGAACTAACAGCTCAGATAAATCTGCCAAACTATGCGTCAGGGCTCTAAACTAGACCCAGTTCAGGAACTCAGGGGTTCCAGACTGCATAACTTTCGTATTCTGCTTTGTGCTGTGACATATCCATGCAAGTACTGATGTGCACGTTTCTTTGTTGAAGGCAAAGTTGGAATGTGTTTTTATTGAATTACTTAATTGCTACCTGCAGCAGGCTATTCTAGGGGTGGGTCTCATCCTAAAATTCACTTTTATTCTTTGGGTATAGCTTTTGGAGAGTTTAATCAGAGGAAATCATGCAGCTAGTTCGTTGATGAATTTGTCTCTCCATCTGTCCTTCCTTCCTTGTTAGAGCTGAGATTTTAATTACAAACATCTGTGTACTATCTCTGTTTCTTCATTAAAAATAGGAATTGAGGTTACCCTGTTGTTGCTGGCAGAGACAGAACAGAGCAAATACCATGATGGAAATATTTGCACAGTTAAGGGAGAATCCTCCCCTGCCCCGACTCCTAGGGGTTTAGTTTGAAGAATAGGTGAGCGAGCAGATTGCATTTATGGGGATTTCTCCATGTGAGGAGGAGCATGCCTAAAGAAAATAATATTTATATGTTTATTTCTATATATAAATTATTATTAGAGATTTTATTTTCTTTTTTTTTTTTTTTACTGTAAAAATAACTCTTGAAAATGACAACAGTCTTTTTGGCTAAAGTATGTTAAACAAAAGCCTCCTTATCAGTTGTTCATTCTTTGTTCCATGAGAGCACATAACTTGTTTAACTGAGGTTCTTTGCAACCCACTTTTTGTGCTCTTGTAGTCAAACTGAAATCTCCAGTTTGTGGTTTGGAAAATACAGTAGGAGGCTATGGAGAGAGAGAGAGTGCTTCTTGAGGGAGGCTGTATATGGAGAAAACATCAATACTTACTCTCAGTTACGTGAACCTTTTTTACTGTGGTGGTTAGGAGGATGTGCCAGTTAGAATAATATCACTTGCTTCCTTCATTCTCCTCCCTTCTGCCTTCGGAAAGAGCAGATGGAAGGTTCCTTTCATGATATACGTGGCTCATCATTATTTATTCATATGTTCATCTTTCTCTTTCTGATGAGAGTACATGTAGGAGGAACATTAAAAAGCCAAGGTAATTTTCTGCAGTAGTTTGAGGAGGTTTATAAAACATCTTTGCAGCTTGAAATACATACATTTTTCAAAAGAGTACACTGCAAACACAGTTGGCTTAATAAAGAGGACACTCACAAAGATGCTTATTTACAATTCTGTGGTTTGCCTCAGAATGTTAAGCTCCACAACATGGGAATTACTGCAGTGCTAGTCTTTGCTACTCTTGGGCTACATCTAATAGTGTAACTTAAACTCATTGTTTACAGAGAATGGGATTGGTGAACCAATAGTTTTCTTCTGGTAGCAAGGGCAAAGTAGTAGCACTGACAGATATGACTTTCTGTTCCCTTCCCTTTCCCCTCCCTGCCTTTTCTTTCACCTGAAGGTGGATTAAATGATGCAGAGAGAAGAGAGTGAGTAGAGAGGAGAGAAATTTCACAGGAAATAGACCTTAGAGGCAAGTGTAGAATTTAATTTGAGACACTCATTAGGTTTTTTTTTTTCCTATAGTGATTTCTGCTACTTAAAGCTATCTGATAGCCACTGTGCTTCAGCTCTCCAGCTCTGATCTATGGCATTAAAGAATTTTGTGCCCAAACTCTTTATTATTCTGACTTTAGGCGCTGCAAAATAACATGAAAAGCAAGAATATTGACATTTTAATCAGCCAGCTATGATATTAATAAGATTTTGGCACTATGTGATCTAACATATCCTTTGTCTTGACATCTAGTGATATAAAGTGACATCTAAAGCTATAGGCTTAACCTTAGAGTTTTTTCTCCCATTTTTGCTGTTGTGGCACATCACTATATCATATTGTGTGCAAAAGGGGTGTTTCTGAAGCAGCATTATTACAGTCCTACAGTTTCTTTGCTCTTAGATAGGAGCAGCAGGTGCTTTATGGGGGTTGGTGCATGCAGACTCAAAATCAGACTTTAAAAGAAAGCATCTGAAATCTAGACATCACATATTCCAAAAGGACTTTGAGGTGTGGCACCTTAATGTCAGGCTACCTATATTATTAGGATTGCTTAAAAGACAAATTGCACAGATTTGAAAGGGGTCGCAATTCTGCTAAAGGATTTAAAATGGTAAGTATAAACCAACTTTTAAGCATGCGATTAATGTTGTTTATAATTTTCTCCATTATAGAAAGCATGGAAGATTATGTGGTAGAAATCTTGCCTAAGTCTTTCTTGCTCCTAGAGAAACAAAGTTTTACTTGCTCCAACTACAATTGGCAATACGTTTAAATAGCAATTCAAAAGATAACAACTAAAATAAGTTATAAAAATAATTTAGCCTTTAATAATTTACTAGGAAGCCCAGAATGAAACTAGCATGCAGCAGATTCATACCCTTAACAAATAATACCTCTTTAGTGCATATAATACAGATAGGAAGACAGGAAGTCTTTCTCCAGACTCTGAGGGGAACAAATGAAGTCAAGAATTGAGGGTTGCCTATGCCAAAGGCATTAGTAATTCCTAGTTCTCAGCAAACCCCAAACATTTTCCTAGGCCTGTGGTATGGGAGCCAGCCCTTTGGCAACACCGGGGTGTGATCTTTCAGTCTTAGGTTATGCAGAAGGAAAATTTAGTCATGGTTTTTACAATCACAGTGAAAATACTGCTGCATAAATGGGACCCTTCACTGTCCTTTCCAAAAGAGTTAACACCACGTAGACTTTCCTTCATTTCTGTTCCTATGTCCCTTTGCCTTTTATGCATTTATAGAGGACTCATGTTATATGAAGCTGAGCAAAAAGGAAATATAGAAGTGCGTGGGCTTTAATGGGAGGGCAATCTAAATCCCTGCTTCCTAAACCCCCTACCCTAACAACCATGCCACTCTAGTTGCAAGTGAAAAAAATCAAAGAAGAAAAGCTTGGCTTGATTTAGGGCAGTTATTTGCTTTTCAGTGCTGTCTGCAGCTGCAGTCCCCTCCTACTACAGTTTATACCTTCAGTGCATCTTGCAGAATGGATCTAGAACTGTACATATACATATGCACAAGACACACAACTCTTAGCTCATGTTTTGCAAGTAGCAATGAAGTAATTGTCCAATTTGGGCACTTCTGAGAAACAGACAGACTGCTTATATACCTGCAGCTGTGCTGAAATCATCTTCAATACCTCCAGCTCTTGTGTTTTCTTCTACAGCCATGTATTTCAATGCTTGCTGCCTGTACTGAGTGTACACTTGACTCCTCAGACAAGAGAAGGCTGGCTGAAGATCTTCATTTGGACTTCCCAGTTTTCACAGGGCAACCCTGTGCATCATTTGCCTGTTAAGCCATCCTCCTTTAAAAGAATTAAAAAAAGACCCCAAAACAAACTAAGCAGAAATCGTAGATTTAACAAGGCAATTATATATAATATAATACATCTTGTTCCAATTAAAATGTGCTTTTTTGTGTAAGCATTTCAAAAGCCCACTAAAGATTGATTTTCTATAACTAAAATGTCTTTCAATTACATATGGCTTAAGAAATTAATTTGTTTATTGCAGCACATTATTCTTCCCCCTTCCTCCCCTCCCTTTCTTTATTAGAACTTTAATGTAATGAACACAGAATCCCAAAGGGGGGAGGGAGGAGGAAGGAGAAGAATTTATTCTGCAGATACAAACCAGGAAATTTAGAGTAATCTGTTTGAGGATGTAACAGTAATTTTATTGGCACATTCCCTTAGGATGCCTTATATGGAGGATGTACTATAAACTACCTGCAAGGATTTAATGTCATAATGTCATATCTCTGTTTTGACACTGGGTTAATTTGTATATTGCACCAAGTGTAAATTGTAAATGTTCTGCAGAGGAAAAACAGGGCTTAGGTAGGCTTGCAGCAGACAAGCTGAAGTGCCCCATGGCATTTTTTACACCCAAGTCAATTACTGGCAAAAAAGCCTCAGAGAGCCCATGGGCTGCATAGTTAGTAGCTATTCATCTGCCTGATGCCAGAGCAGTGTGCTTTCTCCCCATAAACAATTGTGCATGAGCACTCACTCAGGGTAGAGATGTCTCCACCTAGCACAAGAGAGGTATACTTGCTGCTGGTCAGATTAATCAGTCTTCCCTCTTTTGTGACTAGCAAAAGTTTAACATTGGTGCTCAGCCTGTGTAAGAATCAGTGGGAATTTGGTTTGAAGGGGGAGTATGTGTAACTGGGCCTCCTGTACTGCTTAAGAGCAAGAAAAATCAGTGGTCCATTTTCATCTATGTGATCCCAGCTAGGCAATTTCCCTATTTCCCACAGGTCCGTTAAGCCCTGTGCTTTTATTGGAGCTCACTTGCTTATCTTAATAATATAAATCAGTGTATACCTGCTATACACAACTGGCCTCGAGTAGCATTTAATTTTATTTTCTCACTTCTTGCAGGATATATTTTGTTCTATTTATGTAGTTTATGCCTTGCACAGTAATGAGTCCATCAAACTGCAGCCATAAAACTGAGACTGGATACTGTATATCTTGGCAGTGTGGCAGGAGAAAATGCATTAATGTCTCTTGCCTACTAATACAGGTTCACAGATGTCTACATTTTGAATTCTGTACTTTCAGTTTTGAATTTAGGGGAGAAGGAGGATGTCTTCTTTACTAGACAGCTGTCTGGACTGGTCATTAATCCTAATGTGATTTTCTCTGAATTCAAAGTTTTCTTTCCTCTGTAAAAATCCATAGGAAAATATATCTATTAAGTACATGCTATATGTCAGAACTTATGAAAGCTTCCAAATAATCCATAAGCTCCTTTACATTATATTTCAGTGCATTTCAAAAATTACATTTAACTAGATTGAATACAAGTTAATGATAATTAGAACTTACATTTAGGCGGCCCTAATAGGATGCACCCACAAAATGCTGAGGGTATGGCAAACATCATTGCTAGGCCACTCTCGATCCTCTTTGAAGGGTCATGGCAATCAGGAGAGGACTGTAAGAAACCAAGTATCAATCATCCCAGTCTTCAAAAAGGGCAAGAAGGAGGACCCTGGGAACTACAGGCCAGTTACATCTCCATCCCTGAAAAGGTTGTGAAACCATCCTGGAGGCAATCTCTAGGCACACTGAAGGCAAGGTGGCTGTCAGAAGTAAAAAGCGTGGATTCATCAAAGGAAAATTGTACTTAACCAACCCCTTTGCCTTCTATGATGGGACAGCTGGTGGGATTAATGAGGGGGGAGCAGTGGACATTGTCTACCAGGACTTCAGCAAGGCTTTTGACACTGTCTCCCATTACATCATCACAGGCAAGTTTAGGGCTAAGGAAAGGCTGAAAGAGCTGGTCCTGTTCAGCCTAAAGAAGAGAAGACTCAGAGGGGATGTAAGAGATTGTGGAGTCTCCTTCCTTAGAGTTAGTTACTCAAGAGCTGTCTGGACGCAATTCTGAGTCATGTACTCTCGGTGAACCTGCTTGAGCAGGCAGGTTGGACTGCATGACCTCTGGTGGTCCCTTCCAGCCTCAACCGTTCCGTGATTATGCACAATGTGTTGAAGTTAATCAATCTTCTCTTTATGCCTAATGTTTGTAGTCAGATGTGATCGCTGACATACTGTCGATGAGCAGTCCTAGCCAAAGACCAATATCCCAAGATGGAATTGAATACAGATAGTCTGCAATACAGACTTGAAGTCCTCTCTCCCTTTAGTCCATTTTCTATCACCTAAACAGAAAATGGCTCCCAGCCGCTGAAACATGTACATACTGTATGTGAGCCACAAAATCCATGCGAGTTACCTCTGCCAGGCTTGTGCTGGCTTCTGTTCAGGGTCAGCTCAAGTGGCTTCTCCTGAAGCTGCCAGAAGTCAAAAATCAGTTACAGCCCTGAGAATGGGGAAAGGGAGGAGGAGGTGAGCTCTGTAACATGTCATGACCAATTCACAGGAGGCACACAGCTGAAGAGAGAATGCAAACTGATGCTCTAGGAGACTAGCTAGTTGTGGTATACAAAATATGCATTTACTTGCTTAGGGAGAAAACAGGGAATGTTGTCTTCAAAAAAAATGAAACTTGGATTAGTTTAAGGCTTCTCCTTTGCTGTTCAAGAGTATATAATGTCCCTCTCTTTTCTCCCAGGTGTAAAAGACACTATATAAACCCCAAATCTATTGATTACTACTGTTGCTGCCCAGCTTGTCTTGATAGCTCTTATACCAATGTGAGGGTGATTCTAAGAAACTGCAGAAAGTGGTGCTCAGAGGCCTGTCTTCTCAAATCTGGAGTATTCACATCTGTTTCTCACCATTACTGGCAAGCTGTAGTGATTTTTTAAATGCTAACATGCACTTACTGTAAAGCTTTTAAATGATGTGAGGGGGTTTGTGCATGTTGTAGTGCTTAAAAATGCCCCTGCAAGGCAGAGTTGTTGAAAAACGGACTTGCATTCTGATGGATTGGTCTTCTTTGCAAAAGTCATCAATTAGAGCATCTGACAGCCGTCCTTGGAGAATGCAAGTGACTTCCATTATGAATGGCTTAAGGAGTCATGCTGCTTTATAAAGTGATAGCTGCCATCTAATCATATTGTATGTCACACTAATAATTGTCTCAAATATGCCATTATTTGAAAACATTAGCAAAATATTTTAGTCTCTAGTACCTCATATTTAATATTCACTAATCAATGTTAGTTTTCAGTTTGTTACAGAGCTGTTGGCCAGTCACACTAGGTGGGGCCCTGTTACAGAGCAGCTGCACAATTCCTTGCTATTATAGGCAGAAATGAAAGATTTTGTCCCAAATCTCTGGTCTACAAGAAACTCAGTGTTGTTTATGCCTTTCCATTCTCCTAATACTATACTAAAGCTACTGTAGCTTAGCAGTGTAATACAGAATATACTCAAGCTGAGTATAAGAGGAGGCTAGATCAGTTTCCGACTCCCAAACTGCATTAAGCTGTGCTCTCAGCTGTAAGGACTTCCTTCATCATTCCTTGAACATTTCAAATAATTCTGTCACTTCAGAGTACTGTTCCTTGATTTTTACATAATGCTTTCGGCTGCTGCACATCGCTCCAAGACATTTAGTCTTTCTACCAGTCTCTCCAGTAGTTTTCCTTTGTGTGTATGAGTATGTAACTATATTTACTGTATAACACAGTTACCTTATAAAGATCAGTTGATTAGGAATGGTAAAGTATTAAGTTCTGTGAGCACATCATATAAAATAAATACCATAATTGAAATAGCAGTTGGCTTCTGTGAAAATAATTACTTAATAATTGCCTTTGAGAAGACTTACCCTCCCTTCTTTTCTTTCTTTTCTTCCTCAACGCAAGCTGATGCACAAGTCATTTTTGTGTGATGTGTTTTTCAGATATGGAGACAAGTGAAAAAATCCAGAAAAGTGGAGTTCTTCAGGTGTTCGGGAGTCTGTTGACGCCACAATCTTCCTGCACAGCAAAAGTAGCTAACATCATAGCAGAAGTAGCCAGAAATGGTGAGGTTTTCTACAAGAACTTTTCTGCTGGAACATCTTCAGTTTTTCACCTCACTTGTCAGTATGTTTTACTTCATTTATGTTTTCATTTTGTAGATTAGACACCTTTCATATCCTTCCCTTTCACTCTTTTTATTTTGTCAAATTTTATTTCTCTATTTTTAATTAAAATCTAAACAACATTTGGCTGATTTTTTTTTTTTTTTAATCTTTTCATGCTATTTAGTTTTCAATAAAACAGCATAATTTATTGGGTAGAAGTAGCATACCACTGGCTTTATGAAATGCATATTGAAAAACAGGATGTGTGTTATTTGTGCATCCAGTTGCATATAGTGCACACAGTTATAACCCTAGTGAGTATACAGGTAGTTAAGGGATAGCAGATGTTTCTTTAGTCTGAGATTTGTGACAACATTATTATCATTATGAGGCGTTTGATGCCACAACAAAACCTCCTACCTAAGGAGCATTATATGCATAGAAAAAAAGCCCAAGATGCCAAATGAGAATCTGGTACATGTTGGTATATATTATATACGTACAGTCATATAATGTAAGAGATAATCTAAAACTTTTTTCTTTAGCAAGAATAATCTTGAAGCTCTTAAAACCCAATACTCTGTATACCTTGAGCTCAAAAATGGCCTCATATCTGTAGGTAGGCATGAAAGGCTGACCCTATGATGAGAGCTGAGGAAGTTTGTGGTTGATTGTCCTCAGGCCTTGACTTGCTGTTGTCCTCGTGAAAGAGGCACGGATTGCATTTTGCACTTTCCTTTCCCAGAGGCCTAGCAGAGAACAGTCGGATGCCTCTTAACTGCTGTCCACATGCATGCCTGGCAGCCATACTTCTCTCCCTCTATAAAATCTCATGCTGATCCTCTTCAGAGAAGGTGCTAAATTAATGCTGACGATTTCCACATTCCTTCTCTGTATTTTCTTTGGAATCACAATACTACAGCTTCTTACTGATAGCCCCTGTGTGACTTCCTCTGCCCAATTCAGTGATTTTGAGACAATGTTATATATGGATATTCAGAAACAACATTAACAAGAAAAGAAGATATACATGGTTAGTTCTTAAGTTTTAAAATTATTTAGGTAAATAACCAGTTAAAAATTTCAGCATAGAAATTTAAACTTAGAAATGTTTCAGAATGAGATTCGTGCAACCGTACCATATGTTTTTTATGTACTTAATAAATTCATAAGTATATTTAGAATGTTGCAGTGAACAGTATATCCCCACAGTAAGTCCTCTTAGCTCCTATCTCAGAAAGGGGAAAGTTAAGAATAAAAACAATGTTTACAATAGATAACTGATTACTATGCATTGCTTCCTGCAAGATTCTCTTACAGAGCATTTTAGCCAGTATCTTTCAAATCTGAATTAATACATGAAATCTCTGAATAGTATCCTTTTCCTTGCCTGCTTTTAAATTGCTGTCATAAATACATTCTTCAGAAGAGCTGGCGTTTTACCTGATTCATCATACAAAATAGCTTTTGTCTTTTTCTTAGTTATTAGCAGGTGTAACTGGACCTCTGGCAGCCAAGGTTGAAGTGAAGGTATTCAGAAGTTATTTAAGGTGCTCAGTGTTTTCAAGACTGAGATGAGCAGGGAACACCTCATTTGAGTTTTGTTGTTTTATTTGTCCCCTTACATAACAATTCAAGTATTTAATGCTTATATTGCATCTCTTTTCAACAAGCTTCGGGGCACTTTTTGAAATTTTGTGTTATCAGCATCCTACAGATAGGCTTTAAACCCAGGCAACTGAACCGATTTCCTTGTGGTCTTACCATGCAGGACTGGCAGAGCTGCAATTAGTGCTTCTGACTCTGAATCTGGGCTTTACTGATAAAAGAGCATCTTTTTTCTTCCCTGTTTCTTGTTTTTCTTTCCCATTCTCCTCATCTGGTCTTACACACACACTCACACACCCCCACTCTGGTCACATCAAATTCCTTTACTTGCCTCAGTGGTTTTGTCATGTTTCGTCTCCTTTTCACCTCTTTGTGCTCTTGCTCTGTTTCACCTCTCCAGCTCACATGATTCTTTCTCCTCACAACATGAGCTCATGTTAGTCTCTCCCATTTTAAATATCCAAATACACAAACCTCCTTTCGGTCACTCTTGTCTCTCCAGCTACAGCTATTTCCCTTTCAAATGTGAGCATATTGAAGGCTCAGATGTATTTGCTATGTGGAGTTTCTCTCCCCACTGTGGACTTTTTAAACCCATTTCCAAGGTCTTTAGTCTCTTCTTTGCCAGGCATAGGAATGAGAAACACCATCTTCACAGTCTGTAATACTACAATACAATTGCATTTCTCTTTCGAAATCTTGTGCTCCTTTGGTTTGTGTTACTCTGTCCTCAGTGGTTCTCCTCCTAACTTCTTACTTCACTGTTTCCTTCAAGGATCTGCTTCATTTCCCTGCCAGGTTAGTGAAAACCTTCTAAATGCCTCTGTACTTAATTGCCTTCTCTTTCTTCTATTACTTCTGTGTAGTTTTATCACCTGCAAATGTAGCTGTAGTTACCACATTTTTGTTGATATCTCACAGATCTGTCTTGCTATATATGGCATCATTTCTTTTACTTCTTGCCCTTACATGACCTTGACAAATAAAAGTTTGCTCAGCATATGGCCTAATTATTTTTGTTGCTGAATGGAAGGCTGAAAGCTTCTGCTCACTCTAGATGGAGGGAGGGTGGAGAAAGGGGTTCTTATTCCTTTTTACCACATGATGAAGAGCCAGAAAAGGCAAAAGAACAGATTGAGACCTCTCAGTCATTTAGGAGAGAACAAGTTCCATTTTTTGTGACAGGCTAGGATGATGTGGAGACTTGGATAAACTACTGGGTGTATGTCGTGGTTTGAGGCCCCCCTCAAACAGTTCTGCACACTCCCCCCTCTTTCTTCCCCAGTCCCGGGGAAATGGG
>JASSUY010020406.1:0-21609 GCA_032466535.1 Forpus xanthops
CGGGCTCCCCTCGCTCCCAGCCCCGCGCAGAGGTGGGCGGCCCTTCCCGCCTCTTCCTCCGCCTCCCTTGCCCCTGCCCCGCCGCCGGCGGGAGGTGAGAAGGTGCCCAGCTGCCCTCAGGAGGGGGCCGGGGCCACCCCTGCACCCTCACTTCAGAGCGGGCCCGGGCCCCGGCCCGCCCCGGGGCAGGACTTGGCCAATGGCGGAGGGCAGCCCCCCCTGCTCCGCCTCTCCCCCCCTCAGCGCCCGCCCGGGCCGGGCCCTCAGCAGCCGCGGAGCAGGCAGGAGAAGGCTGTGGGGGATGCTTCACCCCATCCTGTTACCTGTTGTCTGGCCACAGAGCTCGAGGAACGTGTCGTTTATGAGAAAAAATTGACTTTCGAGAAGCCTGGCAATGCCGAATTCGCCCTGAGGAGCGCAAAGGCAGAGCTGCGAGGTCCGGGGGTCTCCTCACCCACAGGTACCATCCGGTCCCTGTCCCCTGAAGGGCAGGCCGGGTCTGACACCATGGTGTCGACAGACTGGACTTGTTTTGTTTGAACACGGGGTTCCCCACTAGGTTGTTCTGTCCGGGCAAAGTCTCCATAAAACTGCTTGTACCAGCACTTGAGGAACCCTGCACCCCTTACAGAAAGCCTGTGGGTTATCAGCCTTACCTAACACAGGTTGTTAGGAGGCCGTGCTCTGACAGCTGCTGAATGAGTAGAGTGACTGCTTTTCAGGAAAAGTAGACAGTCCTGGCGCTTGTTTTCATTAAATGTAATTTTCAGTTGTTTGGTCCTCAAATCTAGTTCTTATATCTTAAACCTACATTGAATCACCATAGAATCGTAGAACAGTTTGGGTTGGAAGTGACCTTAAGATGTTTTTCAAGGCCAGGTTGGACAGGGCTTTGAGCAACCTTGTCTAGTGAAAGGTGTCCCTGACCATGGCAAGGGGCTTGGAACTGAATGAGCTTTAAGGTCCCTTCCAACCCAAACCATTCTCTGATTTTAAGATTCTATGAACTTAAGAAGTGATAACCTCTTTACTGTGTGACTGGAGGGAACGGATTGCACAAGTGGACCTGAGCTTCTCCCTCCTCTTCCTCAGCTCTTACTGTGGTGCTAGTGGCCACTCTGTCAAAGGTAAAATGACCTCAAGGATGGCCATTGAACTTGAAGTGCCTTTGTCTTAAGACTGTTTCATCATCTTACTCATCTGTTTTTTTAGGAATCTCATGAGATGGAAACAGAGTGGGAGACAACATGTTTTCTTCTGAAATAAGGGAATTGACTGATCAGGCTTTTAATGAAGGTGACTAGTTCTGGAAGAACCTTCACTGCTAGAGCAAAGTCCAGTATTCTCTGTCCGTGTTCAGGATTGTAGAGGAGGTATCTGAATTGTTCTAAATTCTAGTGGTATGTATCATAATCTTGAGAATATTAAGTCATTTAGGGAATACTGCATTGTCTTCTTGAATACTCTGAAGATGGAAGCTCTCAGATGCATGTTATACTGTTTTCTCTATGTGGGTCACAGATAAGCACTGTTATATGGCATGAAACAAATATTTGAGATCTGAAGGCTTCTAGAAAAGTGAGAACAAAGGAAAAGCCTATGTTTCCAAATACCATGAATATCAAAGTAATCCAACCAGAAGAAGGAATTCCAAACTATTTCTTTTAAACTGCCTACACTGGAGAATACTGACCATGACATGTAAACAAAACTCCAGTTCTCAGCATTGAATGGTGAGAAAGACAAGAGGTGGGTGGAGAGAGCTTTATCCTCACCATCACAGAAGCATGAAGATACAGTATCCCAAGATGTCAGTATCCCAGTTGCAGAAAACTAACCCGTGGTGTACTTGCATAGTGGTAGAGCTAAGTTTAATGATGAATGCTTTGATTTTACTGCCTGTAGTAAAATGCGTGAATAATGGGAAGAAATTAAAGGAGCAATTGTTGCACATGCCTGAGATTTCTCCAGCAAATGAGAATTAACCCCTTTTTGGATCTCACTTGTTGAAATGGTGATCAGTGCAGCAAGTTACCTCTGTCCTTAGTTAACTGAAATGGCTTGTCAGTGATGATGTAAATGGGCGCTAGTTGATTAACCATAAGCAAATACCAACTGATCAAGCTGTGATGTTTCACTTACGGTTTGCAAAATTATTTTTCAAATAAGTTAGCAGAAGCTTTAATACCAGGAAAGTCAGAGCTCAGTGTTCTCGCTTCAATCACAAAGCTTCGTGGTAGCCCACTTCAAAGCAAGTATCAGCAGATGACTCAATTTTTTAACAATTTGTGTATACATTTATGTATGTATTTCCAATATTTTAGAAAATGCAACATTTATTTTAAAATCTGAATATTTTCAAAGCAATAAGATTACTTTTCTTAAATCTGATTTTAATGGGCTTAACTTTCCCTGTATTCTCCATTAGAATGGAACATCAGCTCTTCCATAGTAAATGCCGATGGTCTAAAGGTTGACTGCTTAGAGCAATTTAAAGTTGACAACATTTATGTAGATTGCCAGTGTTGTTCCCGTAGCTCCTGGCAGTGCCATGGGGCTACTACTCAAAATCCAGTGCCAACTGAGACAGTATCTTCAATTCTTTTTTCAGAGTTTCATCCTAAACAAAAAGTAAACTTACAAACATGAAGCTCATGATTCAAGCAATGTCAGGCATTCAAATCAAACGCCTTTTCATACTTAGCCACCACTGTGCTTTTAGAAACCACTGAAGCTCTACAGGTATTAGGCACAAGTCTGATTTTCAGATGCAAGATGGGTTAGCTATGAAGGAGCAAAGGAGAATAACTGGGAGTTTTAGGCAGTTCTAGTAGTATTCACATTACCTGAATGGCTTTGGGCAATAAGCTGTGGTCATTCAACATGGCCCCTACCCATATAGCATCAGTTTGAATCTTGTGAGGAGTAAATATAACCCTGTATATCAAAGGAAGGGTGTACTTCTATTATGAAGAAATGTAAGTACACCATAAAATTCAGAAAGGATGGAAATAGTACGTTTGCTCCAACTTTAGGAGGTAGAAGGGTAGAGTCAGGCACAAGGTTGAAACTAAGCTGGAGAGTTATGGAAGCTGTTTAAAAAAGCAGAACTGCAGAAATACATTATGAAATGCTAAAAATAGTATTTCTAATGATGGGTTGAGCACTGGAACAAGGACACAGAGAGACTGTGCAGTCTCCATCCTTGTAGATATTCAAAACCCAACTGGACAAGAAAGCCCTGAACAACCTGAACTATCTTTGAAATTAGCCCTGCTTTGAGCAGGAAATTGGCCTAGATGACCTCCAGAGGTTTCTTCCAGCCCAGATTATTCTATGGTTCTATGAAACAAAGAAAAAAAAGGTTCCTGAAGAAAGTCAAAGAGACCGAGATGATGAGGGGAAAAAAAATAGACTTACTGAAAGAACAGAGAGTGGGCAAGATCAGAAGAAAATAGGCTACAAAGAAACAGGAGAGGAAGAAAGGAGAACCAGCTGAGAATATTTTATAAGATTTTTCAAGGCTAGAAGCTATAGTAGTAAAGCTCCAGCTAAGGCAGCCGAACTGTGCTGGTTTACATCTGCAGATGCAGTCCTCAGTGATGTAATGCATTCTGACTTCATTAAATCTGCACTGACATTAAAGCTTGCTATTGAACAGTTTGCCTTCAAAATGCCTCCCACATTAGTAAACTAAATCCATCTATTTACACTGTTTATTCTTTTCACTTATCTCTTTCAGTGGATATGTTTGGAATGAAGAATGTTGTGCCAATTACTTTGTAACTGAATGAAATACAAGGGTATTCTGTGCTCCCTGAAACCAGTGCTCACTCAAGCCTTCCTCAGGGTTTCACTAGGATTGCATGGACAAACAGAATGGCAATTATGTCATGATTATTCAAATATTTGCATTGTACACTTAACATGCTGCAGTAGATAAGGCTTACCAGATAAAAGAGTAGGGTGTGTAAAAATGAACACTGAGTAGTTAATGAATTTCTTCCTTAGGTTTAGTATGACCTACTACAGATTAGCTTTTAAATCCTTTAACTTGGCTTTGCCTCCATTTTTTTAAAGTGGTCTTTTATAAAGTGGTTTTGACTGAAAATCATGAAGTTGGAAACAATAACAGTAAAAAAGTCAGCTGCTCAGAAAAGGCAAAGTCAACAATTGAATAAGTGAACTTGTTATAAAAACTAGGATATTAACAAATTTTATTTGGAAAAGAAGACTACAGGAAGTATATATTTTACTGCCTTTTATTTTATCTTGGCATTTTACTGTCTTGTGGAATACAATATAAATCAATCCTTCAGGCTCTTTATTTACTGTTCTTGTCAGGACAAAACCCACCTCACAAATCTGCCTGGTTGGCAGTCACTTATTCATCACCTTGTCTGATGATTATCCTGAGAAGTCCCAGAGGTTATATTTATACCATATATGCACACACCATGGAGCCACCTAATCCCTGGCACAAGATCATGAGCAGCTTGGTTCCCCACTGATCAGTTCCACTGTTATGTGGAGCAGGCTTGCCTTGCCCAGACGCTGAGCCTAGCAGTGAGTCTGGCTCTAAGCCTATACCATGGCCCTTCCTGTCTGTGCCCTGCCGTGCTTCCTGCACAACTCCAGCTGCAGTCAGCTGCTGAAGTGGGGCTGGTGGAGGGAGATGGCTAGCTGGGTGGCTGCATGTGGGTGAATCAGTACTCCCTGTCCCTGCCTGCGCAGCCATTGCCACTGCAGGCAGCTTTTCTTTTCTCATGAAACTTGGGGTCAGCAACATCATCCATCAAAACGCTATCACAGGGACTGCCTTTCAGCAGGGACTCTGGACATAGTCCAAATAACTTAAAGCCGATGTAGGATCAATGCTGTTTGCCCCATCCTCCCACCTAGCTCTCTCCTCCTTCACCTTACCCAGCACCATCCTGTCTACTCCTCCTGCTCCCCTCCCAGAATGCCTGTGCACCCAGCAGCCCAGCTGCAGCTCCAGGAGCTACTGGGGAAGAGAAGATCTACCCATGGAACACCCACAGTACACAAGGATAGCATGTATATTACACTGAATTATAAACGTATTGTTGCTGACATGAGTAAAATAGAAGCTAAATGATCATAGGGTCCAAATAAAAGGCATTTAAAATAAAATTATCACTGGTCAAGTATGAAGTAAAAAGAAGCAATGCACACAGCTCAGTTCTAAGGTATTCTCTAGTGTTGAGAGCAGATTAGGAAGGTGTGAGGACAGCAGGGATGCTGCAGGAGGTGCCCTCAGGTGAGCCAGGAAGTTAAACCTGGCATGGTCTCATCCAGCCCCTCTGGGTGGAGCTGGAATGGACTGTCCCTTCAACCGATCTTATCACTCCAGGGGGTGCCCAGGAGCTCATCAGTGTGTGCAGAGTGGATATTGAGGGGACCAGGGCACAGGGGAGCAATTCAGGGTGATCCTGTAGGTCAACCCCCACACCCACAGTAATTAAAGGGAGTGAAATTAATGAAATTGTATGGAAAACAGTAGAAATCTGTAGGTGTTTTGAATAGTATTATAAACTGATTCAAAATTAAGTTTTTTAATTCTTAGGCTGATTCAAAAGCTCTTCTGAAAAAAGACAAGTGCTGTTGGTGTTTTTTCCTACAGTATGCATACATTTATGCTACTGCTTGTATTCATGCTGTAATAGCTTTTGGACAATGGTGGCTTATTCTAGGCTTAATGTCTGCACATTTACTCTTCATTAATGAAAGGTAACTGAAAGTTCATTACTTTTATATTATTTAACATGAAATCTTGTGCCAAGTTTTATCTGATGAAATACAGGCTTACATAGAGGCTGGAAGGCACTGCATACCGTGTCATGTAATTGGAACTTGCTTCCTTTAGTTCCAGTTGAGATCGTGCATTATCTTAGATATGAATAATTTTACAGTATTGCAAAAAGTATTACTTGCAAACAAGTAAATATATGCCAGGCTGTCATAGCTACTAATTTAAGAAGCTTATGGTTGATTATAATGATTTCTGTGTGTTGTAAGAGCAGACAGGCACTTTAATGTCATTACAAATCCCCTGGGAATAAAAATGAGGGGGCATGTGCCAGCGACAAGGTATTACACCCAGTGTTGAGCAAGCACCATGGACATACATGACAGGGCTCAGTGTTCTAGAACAGAAGCTGGCAGACTGCTCTGTGCTTTCTACTAAACCTGGAGCAGGAATCCTTGCTCTGAACTTCACCCTGTCTTTGGGCTCCATCAGCAAAGTGCACCTGTTGTATCAGCCAGGCGAATTTCAGCCTCCAAGGGGAGGCAAGCGTAGGTCACCACGTACTCTTAGAGAAGGGTGCCTAAGGAAAAAACACTGATCTGAGATGTACAAGTGAACCCATACGAATCGTTCAGAAAAATAAGGATTACTGTTCTGTGTAGACAAAGGCATGTGCACTCTGCCAAAAAAGCAAGCTTTTTTTTTTAAGTCACAAGCACACTGCAGCTGTTACTTTGGCTCAAGAGAAAGTATTCCCTACAGTAAAGAGACATAGGGCCCAATTCATCTCTCATATCAACCCTGTCAGTTATGCCAGGGATAATTTGGCTCACATAGCACTCTCCTAGCTACCAGCCTTTTCCAGAGTCCCACTCTGGGTAGTCCCCTAAAATTAGCCCCCAGGAGAATATACATTTAGCATTCCAAGACAAAAACCGAAGTCATAAAATGTGAGCATCAAATTGTTAACAGCAAGTGAATTGTTCCTAATTGTGCTTACCCACTGATACCCCGTGCCATTTAGAAATGCTAGCTCTAGCAGGAATTAAACTCCTAAAAAACAGAAATTTGAATTAAAATTTATGTCCATACACGTGAGCTGCACAAAGACTGCAAGGATACAGAGGTGTCTGAACTTTGTTCATGGTGCTAAGTGTGTCTCTATAGCATGATAAAAAAGCTGACTTAGAGCACAACACAAAGCATCACGAGGCATCCTCATATCACCGTGTAGCGTTTCACGGGAAATCTGTTTTTGTACTAATTTCACTATTCACACATTATAGTCATATTATGGAAATGTGGGAACATCACACATTCATGGATATTTGTAGTATCTCACTGCACAAGATATTCTCATTCCTTATTAGAACACCATTCATATATTAGAATTCCTGACTCTGACTATGCAGTTGCTGAAGACAAAAGGAGAGTGAAATCGTGTATAGCATTAACAGCCTATTACTGGAGAGAGTGTATGCTTCATGTCTTGCAAGAAAACTTCTAGGGAAAGGCTTGCCAGCTCTCTTCCAGCTGATAATGACTGAATTCACATGCCAGAAGCTACCACCTTAATTCTGTTTTTTTTTTCCAAATACACAATTTTTTTTTAATCTTCCTTCATACACTGCTTTTCCCAACTGGGAGATTCACAAGAAAAATACCAAACTGACCACGAAGACAAAGGATGGATGAGGGCTTCCACGGCAAAGCAAAAGATGCATGTGAGGAACTGTGTTTATTGCACCGGGCACATATAAGATCAACATTCAAAGTTATGGGTGGAAAACCCATTTCAGTTGCATTTTCAATCTGTTTTGGTATCCATTATTCTGTAAGGCCTTGAGATGTTGTATGTCCATCTTTCCTAAATCTGAAAGATTATCTCCTCATAGCCTGATTGTAAATGCTGACCTTGCAGAAAGGGGTAATGCCCTAACTGGACTAATTGATTACATCTACAGGGAATACAGATAAATTGTTAGTTTTATAAATAAATCAAAATTTAATAGTTGATTTAGGCTGAATTTAGTTTTAGATTTGCAAAACTAGTGAAGGAGGAGAGTTATTTTATCCAAGCCAGCAGTTACCAAATTTATCTAGGTGAAAACCCCATGTTTAATACTATTTCTTCCAAAGAGGTTTTAATCTTGGGTTCCCATAAACTGTTCAGTAGAGTAAGCTGGGCATGCTTTTTTGATGGTTTTCCATTGTATATTACATACTTGCCATATCTCTGGTGGAAAATCTGTTACAGTATAGCAGTTATATTAGCTTTCTGTTGCATGGTTTCATCTCAGTAAGGTGGCAACGGAAAATAAACCACAAGATTCTACATCATTCTTGTTGAGGACTCTGAATTGGGTTTACTGGTCAGAATTTCCTTCCTTATCACTAGAGTAATTTCATATGCTTTATTTTTGCCAGCTTGAAAGAAATAGCTTGAGGGTGGAAGCTTTCTGAGATCTCTCTGTTGCATTCAAGGATCAAGAACTTTTGGGGGAAAAAAATTAGATTTGGTCTGAATACAGGAACCAAAATAAAAGATTGATTTAGGCACTGAACAAAAAGGTAATGACTTTATATAGCACCAAGCAGGTCCCAGAAATATGTGCCTTGATTATTTATGAACCTGAAGAGATCTGAAGATAAGACTGCTGAATGGACTAGTCACCAAGTGTACTGAATTTGTAAGTTCTGAGAGTTTGACATAGAAGTACAAGGATACTTCCATCAGCACTTCAAAAACAGATTTGATAAGAGCTTACAGTATTTTCCTGAGATGCCAGTATTACGCTTCATGTAAGACTTATAAAGCCATTTACAGCAAGGGAGGCATTTGGCTAAAACCAGTATTTAGAGAGTATGTGTGCTTTCATTCCATCTTCTTATAAATATTTTAATTTCTCTTCTCCTTTTAAACATTTTCATTTCTAAAACCAGAGAAATGTTAAGCTTCTGTATTCCATGCATTTGTTACCGAAGAATGAGAAACCCTTAGTCCCACTGTAATTTTAACATCATTCTCCCACACATGCATAATGATAAGCTTTATTCATTATGTTTCAAGACAATAATGAGCACTTTTATTCAATACTTACTCAAATTATAAAGCTGTTCCTTAATCACAAAATTACCTAGAGGCCTGAGAGAGACTTCTATAGTATGCGGCCCTTTAATGGGGAAATGTAGACTTCCTCCTGAACACTGCTGCTACCAAGCATGGAACTACAGAGAATTGTATATAGTGAGTTGCCTGGAAGCTAGCCATTCTTCAAGGCTGTCCACATTAAATCAGTGCTCACAGGGACAAATTATATGTGGCTCTGTGATGTTTGCATTTCTGTGAAACTGTTCAGGCAGCAATAGTAGTTACAGTGATTTCTGAATGCCTGTTTATGTTTCCAGAAGAAACAGTCTGTATCCTAATTTATACATAATGATATTTTATTATTATGATATTACACAATCCTTCATGGCATGGCATCTTCTTGACAGTTAACTCTATATAAAACAAATACAAATTGAGTAAGAAAATAAAAATCTAAAGTAAATTTAGTGTTTGGATTTGGTAGGGAGCCAAACTAAATTATGAGTAAGGAAAGCATCATTCTTAAATCCTGAGTCATCAGTTTCTGAATTGTTTAATTCATAATTGCAGCACTTTGAGCTGGCTAAAATTAGCAGAATATTCCCAGGGAAACCCCTAGATTAAAATGCAGGTTACAGAAATGGTTACAATCTTGTCACCAGTATGTCAAAACATCAGCTGAATTCCATCTCTGTTCCCTAGAGCAGGTGGTAGTAGGAAATAATCTCATACAGTGATCCCAAGTTAGCAGGTGGTGGCATCAGTCAGGCTTTTCATAAAAAAATGATCAGCCTCATCAGAAAGATTGACATTAAATATAGAAAAACACAGTTCCTCCTTAACATGTATTTTAGCAAAGCATTTCACAAGTAATTTAACAAGTTATTATGGTGACTCAAAAAAATATATGAGGGCCCCATTTTAATTCAGAATGTTATGTCACTATACACATCAGTGTTATTTGCTTACTTTCCTTAGGATTGTTTTTTAACACTCACTCTATAATTTGCTCTTTAAAATGCGTGTAAAGATACTGTCAAGTATCCATTACCTGTGATACTTCTCTCATCAGATTTGGTGGATCTGTGTGTGCAGACTGTGCCTGCAGATTTCTCGGCTACTCAGATCATCAAGAATGACCATGCTGGTTACTCTCTTCCTACATGTGTTGCTTTCCTTGCATTGCAATAATAAAATGTTACTTCAAAATATGCAGTCATATTTCTTTGATGAAGTAATGCCATGTGCTCTGCTCTTCTCCATTTCTGAACATTTTCATTTATAGAGTTTATGACTTTTTTTCTCCTTTCTTGCAGTTCATTTGCTGAGATATATTCAGTACATATTCCCACAGAAAAATGCAATAGTTGATAAAGTTGTAAGAGTTCCTAATGTATAATGCATTTTCTAATAAAACCCAAACAAACAAACAAAACCCCAACTTTGTTTCCAATAATGAAGTTCCTTTAAACTTCAGTTTCTAAAGGATCTTGCTGGTAAACATGCCCTTTTTATTCAACAAATGTACATACACACATTGTTCTTACCACTGAGTTGAGGCTGTACACTATCTTTAGTATTACATGGGGTTTTTAGCTCACAAATGTGGCGATTAAATACGGTCTTTCTGATTTCGAAACATTTTGCTTTCAATTTTCTCAGAAGCATGCTAGGGAAAATTATGTTCCCTCGTTGCTAGAAGATAATTTTTGCTAATAGATGGAAACTTTTCCTCCGGATTTTAGCAGTCTACTTGGACACACATAGCTTGCGTTACTGAATACCCTAACAATATGCTCTTGTCTGCACTCAGTAATGCATTATATAATACTTCAGGCGTAGTAAAAGACTCACTCAGAAATATGGCAAGCACATTATCTATCTGGGACTAGAAATTAAACCATGTTGCTTGCATAACAATACTGTTATTACTGTGTCTTACTCCTGTTTGGAAAATAATTGTCTCTTTCCGTATTTAGAGAACACCCAGGACCAAACATTTGTGCAAATTGTACTGTATGTGCCTGGTGAACTCAGCCAGCTTTGTCTGATATCTCTTCATTCTCATTTATAGGCAGACATGTAAAACCTTGCAGAGAGACACTTGAATAGAATATCTGTGTATAGATATCTGTAACTTTACTACAATGTCTTAGCAATTAAAAATATTAGCTGCAAAGACTGGCTGTGACTGACTGTTAGAAAATCTGATATCTGCCTTACTTGGGTCATTCCTTTGAATAAGTGATAAAATCCCTAGAATTCAATCTCTAATCACAGGAAAAAGCCTATAAGGAACAGAAGCATTCCCTGCTTGACATACTAAATGTGAATATATTAAGAAGACCTCTCATGGTTTAGTAATTAACAATAACAGCTGTTCATCACACTTACAGAAGATGCTCCCATCAGTATAATTTTATGGAGCTTGTTGTTTTAGCTTTGCTTAACTTATTCCTCCTAGTTTTCCATCTTCTGTTATAAAATCTTCCAGTTTATGAAAATGCTTCTGGCTATACACTTACAAGTTATATTCACCATTTACAGTATCATTTTTGTATCATAATGTTTTTAGATTTGTGCAATGCATCAAAATATAAAATAAAATGCAGAACGTGGAAAAAAATGAAATTATTTTACATTTCTTTTTAAACTTAGAGTATCCTCTAGGTAGCATTTTCATGTTAAATAATCTGGACCTCAGTTTTCACACTTGCCATATAAGTGGATATACTTATACTTGCCATGTAAGTCATAAAGATGGAAGTAGCAGCAGACAGCTTCAAATTCAAATGAAATTGTCCGAAAGTTAGAGAACTAGAAAATGGTGTCCTTTTACAAGAGGTTTAAAAGTAAAAGTAGACCAAATGTGATGTATCCAACATGAATTCTTACCAAGAAAATAACCTGGCAGGAGATTAGAGAGAAGATCACCTTCTAGCAGCAGTTAGCCCAGTGACCTGCCAGAATCCCGTGAAGTGTATGGCCACCAGCAAGGAGGTGAAGAACAGGCACAGAGCCACTGGCCATCCATGTCAGAGACAAGAGGGCAGGAGGCCAGGCAGGACCACAGGATACTTTCTTTGCCCTTATTAGAAAGCAGAGCAGGCTCAATGAAGCATTTCTTTCCAGATTTTCAGGCATTGCAAACTGATTCATGGACTTCTTATTTGGAGCTTACTTGCTTTGCTGCTGGCAAGTATGCAGAAAAGTAAGCTACTCATGGTGAATCTTTTGTGCAAAGGGAAGCAGCTATGAGTACTCATCTAAGAACATACTCAGAGGTATTTTTGCTCTGAAAAAATCCTGCTGGCATTTGACAGCTCTCTCCTTAGATACCAAGATAGAGGAGTGACATGCAACTGTTTGTTCTGGGAGCAGCTGATGCCAAGTCATGCCAAACCCAAGGACTCTCTGCTCTCCTCTCATATACTCCCCTATAAGCCCAGAAATGGAAGGGGCAAGCACTTTTGCTGGGGGACCTCCAGATTGGAATCACCAAGGAGAGCCAGAATCAGAACAAATGCAGTATGGTGCACTCCTCTTACCACTGCAGACAAAGCAGTAGGGCCAACTAAAAGCAGTGGCAGTGAGCAACAGCTTTGGGATCCAGCCAGAAGGGCATACGCTGTTTAACCGAGCCTGATTTAGGTGGTGTATACAGTAATGACTCACAGCACAATTAAAGAACGTGCCTTGTTTCCCTCAGATACTCTGCAGGACTCAGAGCAATGACAACAGTCTTCTTAGCATCTTACAGCAGAAATATAGATGAGATGATCTTTGTGTAGTGTGAATAAATACCTTTTCCTACATCAATGCGAGGGGTTTTTAATTGTAGGCTTCCAATCACTAAAGAGAGCTACACAGTATAAAATAGAAACGCAGAGGAAACAGTTTATTATTTCCAAATGTTGACATTAAACAGCTGCTTTATTAATATCTACTTTTGTCTAGCATTTTTAGTACAGGGGGGAGATTATCTTGATTGCTATAACTCTTCAAGTGGCTTGGCTGTATCAAAATCTGATCTGCAGGTCAAGGCTGCTTCTGTTAGGACACGCCAAAAAGCACTTTAATAAGAGGAGATGAACAGTGAATGTCAGAAATCAAACTTCTCTAGCAAAAACTACTGTGCACTAAACAATCCAAAAACAAACTTGATTAAATGTGAAGCTGTGAGTGGCTTCTATGAGAATGGGCAGTGGGGGAAGACTGCAAGGAGCCCTTGCCTCATTTTGGGTGGCCTGTTAGAGACTCAAACATTGCATTCCTCTCTCAGCAGCCCAGGCGGTGCTCACTGTTAGACTCCCCTAAGGGTTCCTGATCACCTAACTGGACGGACATATCCCATTTCACTCTGTGATTGTGCTTCCAAGAGCAAGCAGCAGCTATAAATAAGTGTTGCTGTAAGCCTCACCCTTGTTCTGGACTTTCAGTGGTGGGACAGATCCAGCAGTACAAGTAGGAGCTTGATGGAGCCAGCGCTGCCTCTGGTGACATCAGCAGCGGTTCTGCAACTAACATCAGGGACCACAGGACTGATTAAGTGTGAAGGAATCCTAAAAGCGCTCATGTGTTTCTCAGAGTTAATAGCCTATTTTTGCATGCACACAAATAGTATCAAATTTACCAGTTAACAAAAGCACGTGTAGTTTCACCAAAGCAGGAAATTTTGATCATTGTTTAAAATTTAACTCTATTCTTTGTCTACTATAAATCTCAAAAAATAGAAGTGTTTCAGACTCTTACAAAGGTATTAAATTGGTTATTAGAATTATATTTAATTTTAAAATATATTTTAATTTTTAAGAATCGCATACTATATGTAGTTCTTCATATGGTACATCAAGAAGTATTTAAAGACATTCTTCTGGCTAAAATATTAAATATGGAGGAAAAGGTTTATTACTTCAAGATTTGCTTGAAGGACCAGAAATTTATATCTATTTCTAGAAAACGGTGGTTTAAAATATTTTAAAAAATAATACATTTTAACAAATTTTAAACTAATTTGCAATAGATCTATGGCTTCCTCAAATTCCATTAAACTGACTAAAAAAGTTAAAAATATTACTGACGGATGTGATTAATTTTAGTCTTATTTAGTTATCTGTGTTGGATGAAATGGATGAAATGTAAATTACTTGGTACACATGAAAATACGTAAGCATTACAATGTGTTTCAGCTGCGAAGATGCGCATGATGTTCTCAGTTACAGAGTCTTTTTCATGAAAAAAGTTGGGATAATGGAGAACGTGTGTTTGGGAACAAGGGCCCACACCATTTTTTTTCCTATTTCATTGATCTCTAATATCATTGAAGTGTCAGCTAAGTATGTGAGCACTGTGGCTCAAAATTCCTAGCACACCAAAGCATATGAGAGATTTGCCACAGACTTACAAGTTGCCAGATATTCCCAATTCAACAAAGCACTGTCTGTGTCTGCTGAGATGCTGCCCACCTTGAAACCCAGCAATCCCAGTGGGATTCAGAGATGCAGCACTTTTCCATGGAAGCCCAGCACCTTACAGTGCCAGGTTCAGACTGTGAATGTTGTGATGATGGTGTTCATACATGTCAAAGTCATATAAGAACTTAAGCCACTATACAAAGTAATTAAACATTTGGGTGGGAGAGCTACCACTACAGTTATTTGTTAAAACAGCACACAGATGTTGCACAGGGCTTGTACAAACCTGTGCCTATGAACAAATGAAAAGCTTTTAAGATCACAGAGGAGTTTTTGAAGTCAAAAATTAGCCATGATTACATACACAATAACTTGACACTTCTTTTACACTTCTGTAAAATAAAACGCTGTCAAGAAATGCAGAACATCTTTGCACTTCCTTAAAATGTGTTTCCAGAGCTGCTAAACGTTGATTATTGAAGTATATTTCTTATTGAAAAAGAGCTGTTTGTTGTCATTTTGATTGACAATAAACGTCAGACAAATGTAAGACAAAATTACTTGCAGTGCTGTAGGAAAGATTAAATTATACAAATTATACAACCTCATTTTTTAACATATGACCACCAAGTTTACTAATGCTAGTTTTAATGAATGTCTTGTGGTGTTAAAATGTATTGAGATAAATGTACAAAAGCATTCACTACAAGTATTCTGCTTTTTTAACTGTGACTGAGCATTTAATTAGTGGAACGTGCTTTATTGTGATCCCATCTCCTTACTTTTTCCCCTGTTCTCCTGGGTCAAAGACAGCTCAAAGCCTCTTAGCACTGTGAAGCAAAATTGAATGAAAGTGATGGAGGATATAACTATTTAACTTGATTGAATCCAGTTACTGGCTAAACATTGAGCCAAACACTGCTTGCTGCAAGCAGACCCAAACGGTGTCACCCCACACCAACCTGCCTGGGGTTTGCACAATCAAATGGAGTAGAAAACAGGACTAGGGAGGAGAGAACTCCTTAGAGGCACTCCCATTATTCCCACTTCAACTCCTAACAGAGCTAGGGTTTGTGTCTGAAAAAAAAAAAGAAAAAAAAGGAGATAGATTTTCCAAGTTATTATTTTGCACTGTAATAAACCAAGTGCAGAAGTCATTGGGTGTCCTTTTAGGAAAAGTGAGGATGGTGTATATGCAATCTGATCAGCATAGGAGCCAAAAGGGAATAAAGTTCAATTTGGAGAAAACCGATAAGAGGATCTAGCTTCTAAATTGCAGGAGGCTCTAGTTCAGTCTGAATTTTCAGAGGTTTATAATTTGCCAGACTCTGGGAGAATGCCAAGGCCAGTCCACTATGGTACGTATTGTATCTTTGTTACAAGAAATGTTTTCATAAGCAGCATTTGTTCAGCAGGTACACAACAACTTACTATTTTTATTATCTATTATCAGAGATGGCTACAGTATAATGCATAATATTTTCAAATATAATCAACCCAAATTCTGGTAAAGTTATGAACAAAGACAACAGGATCCTGCAAATGTCACTTAATTCTAAGCAATCATGGAAGTCCTATGTACCATAGCTACTTAACATTACTGGAAAGTAACTAAAGAAGTATTTGATATTTGGAACTTTATACTAACAGGCACTTTGGGAAAACAACAACCAAAAAAAAAAAAAAGACAAGGCTTTCTGTATATTCTTAAACATGTGCCAGCTGGTTCTTTCCCACTTCTTATGAGAGGACATAAAAGTCAGACCTGTCTCTTTTTTATCTCTGCAGACCAGGAGACTGAGATGATCTGTCAAGATCTAGACACTGAAAAGCTACATACATCAAGTGTCAGTACTCAGTCTGACTGCTGAGATTGACCTTCCTCTGTTAAGGCCTTTCCAAAGCAATAGAGTAAATGTAGGATGTATGAACAAAAGACCATGCTTGTGAGCAAACTTAGGTTATTACAACTTGTGATGTGGGATCAACTTGTGAACACAAGACAAGAATACCTTTTTTTTTTTTTTCATGGTAAAAACACCCTTCTTTGAAAATATCCAGCCCTTAAAACAGGCAAGTTACAGAAGCACATTTGTACTATATTATTCTATAGAACTGGGAATTAGAATTCTGGCCAGATTCAGGTTTACAGTTTTCAGCCCAAATTTCACCTGCCACTGGGTAAATCTTGTCTGGTTTACAGCAGCCCCATTCAGCAATACTTGGGCAGTAAACACACTGGATTTCTCTGGAGCAGCATTTTAACAGAAAAATTGTGAGCTATACTTACACTGATTTCATGCAGGCAAAAGTTGGACTAGATGTCTTTGATTACTAAAACTAAACTGAATATGTAAGCTCAGCAACAAGGGTAAAGAATACTTTTCAACTCATTTGCTTAGGCTCCAGCTGGATAAACCATTATAATCTTACTGATTTAATTGAGGAAAACCAGTGGTCACCTGTATTAGTGGTATACAGATACAATTCTCCATGTTTTAGGACTGGAACCACAGACAATATTATCATCAGTTCTAGACAACAGTTTGTGGAGACCAGACTTTCTGGTGCAGCTAAGGTACTCTGCAGAAAAGACAAGGGCATGAGTGCCAAAGTAATTAGACACTCCTCTTGGAGCTTCACAAGGCTAAGGCTGTGGGAGAATGCTTGGTCCTGAATACAACCTGGAAAAGACTCAGAGTTGTTGTGGATTGGGCAACATTCTTGGTTCCTGCAGAGGCACAATTTAATGGTACTATATCACAGCCCTGCTCTAACCATGCTTCCCTTCCACTTCTAGAAAGTTGGAGCAAATATAGTATAGTTCCAAGACATTCATAGACTGAGAGATACCCTCTGAAGAAAATCCTGAGAATACCCTGTGGATGGGCTGGAACAAAGCAGCCAAAGGATCAAGACTTAGGTCTCCTGGCTCTCACAACAGCTGTAGTTTGGAATCTGTTGTATAAAGATTTAACATGTCTTATTCGTACCTTATTTATTTCACTGTTACCCTTAAGTTTTTAATATATTCCCGTAGCAGGTGCCCATGTATTTTTAGTTATCCAAATGTATGTATGTGTGTGTTACATTTTCCATCCCCTTTGGTAAGGAGAATATACTTCTCCTTTATGAAATAGATAACTGAATTTGGATCTTAAACTATTTTTAACAAAGCAGCAGTTGATGGTGGGTATCACTGCACATACACACTAGAAGCCAAGTGCCAAATACTCCTGCTCAATTTCTCTAACAGCTGAAAGAAATAGTTTTTTTTTAATATTCTGATAACAGCTGAATGGCTTTCCTTCAAAATTCTGCACTGAGGGAGATATGTAAATTTGTAAACCAAGAAAATCAAGAAAAAACACTGTAAACAAAGACTTGAGACGTAAAGTGGTATCTAAACTATAACCGTAGCATCCCCTGAGAGTAAATAAATTACTCAGTTACAACAGCAATAATACTGCATATTTAGAGATCAAGTTCCATCCAGGGATTTCAAAATGCTTCAGTGAACTATTAATCATCACAACTTTCCTGATGAATAGTTGTCATTATCCTCATTTCAGAGATCAAAACACTGTAACACGTCATGATTTAAATGACTTGCTTAGCTTCGCTCAAGAAACCTGTAGCAGAGCCATAAAACGTGTCCAGATATGAGGACTTCACATTTTAAACTGTCAGTCTGAAGCCTTACACTTAAAATGCAACGTGCTTTTGTATTTGATCTTTGTCCGGAACTTCAAACTTTTTTTAAGCTCTCAGTTTAAGCTCTTACCATTCATGTGCTATGTGGCACAAGAAAATGCTGTTAACACAGTTGGAGACTGTCTGAACACAAGTTGAGCATACCTTTCCCACAAATGTCTTTAGCTAAATCATCAACACCTTGTTATTGTATCACTTACCACAGTATGTGTGGATCTCAGAAATGGTGTTAAAGCGAAGAGGGAGTGAAGTATGTGGCTTTACATTCTTTAGAGAGCTATATTAGTTTGTACTGCCAACCTAGGCCAGATCACTTTCACACCCTCATTGAATGTGCCGGAGGTTATGTGAGGCATGTGCTATGAGGAAGAATGTGCTTCAGCAAGATCCAAATCCATGATTTTAATGGCTGCAATTTTGTTCTCCAGTATGACACGTACAAAGTTAGTTATGTTCCACTTCCCTTCCAACTGTCAAGGATTAAAACTGCAACAAAGCAGGTCTAATCCTGAGATGTTTCTGTTGAAAAAAACCCAAGACTAGTCTAGTTGTCATGCTTGCTAGACACACAGTGGAATCATGGTCTGCTACTTTTGTTTTTCTTTCCTGAATAATAGTACACTTCTGTTTGCCTAGACATAGGCATATGTAAAAGAAGTATTCTTGAGTTCTCAGATCCTGAGATGTTGTGCTTTATTTAGCAACTTTCAGAACAAGTTTGAGTTGCCAGTCCTGGGAGTTCATTGTCTGAACTCTGTAATCAGAGTAACTGGTTCCATAAGGAAATGGAAACCTCTGAAATATTGAGGACTAAAATTCATCAGATTAAAACAGTGGGAAAATAGAAAAATAAGTGGAATTCTGGTAGAACTTTCACCTTTTTATTACAGCAATGGTAAAACCAAACTTGCCCATATAAACATGAGATAACTTGTCACACCTTCAGCGTACCATTATTTTAAGTGATTAACAAGAACACACAGGGTTATGTTCATTTTTCTCTTTCATGCCATGAGGCATCAATACAAAAGATTGACAGCAGCAAAATAGAATAAAATACCCAAGGTGTATTATATTAAATGTAAGTTAATGATCACATTCCAACAGCGCTTAAAAGACATCTTGTCCTGGCAAGGTCTGAAACAGTAACTAGTAACAGCAAATAAACTGAGACAGTTGAGTAACTGATAAGATTTGCATGTGTTTGATTCACTCTGAGCTTTCATGTAAAAAAGCAGATCTAGAAATTGTGTCAGAAGCTGTTATTGATACACTTGCACATCACTCAGCAGATATTCAAACCCATTTCCTAAATTTTTCTTATATGCAGGCATTGGCTTCTAATGAACACATCTTCATAGGTGACTGTAGAGAACATGCTTACTATATCCCATAAAAATATCCCAACTAGGAAAACATGTATGAGTACCAGAGTCAAAAGATGAATATCTAATTCCATTGCAGTGAAAAATGAAGGGCTCCAAATTTAATGATAGACATTGCACGCTAATAGGCAGTTATAGTACTCCTAGCACCCACAGAGGAAAAGACTTTAGATGAAACCAATCCAGACCTAAAGAAGAAGGGGTTCAATATCCTGCTTCCACAGGACTTCCTTACCAAGATTCCAAAGAATGGCTGGTAAGGATTACACAGTAACATAAACAGAGTTGCAAAAATGAGTGTCGGATAATTTCTTTAGCTTATATATATTTCATAGAATCATGGAATTTTTTGTGTTGGAAGGAATCTTAAAGGTCAGCTTGTTCCAACGCCCTGCCATGGGCAAAGACACCTTCCTCTAGACCAGGTTTCTCAAAGCCCCATCCAACCTGGCTTTGAACACTTCCAAAGATGGGACATCTACAGCTTCTTGGGGCAACATGTTCTACCCTCCTAGTGAAGAATTTCTTCCTAATAAATAATCTAAATATCCCCTCTATCAGTTCCAAGCCATTCTCCCTTGTCCTATTGCTACATGTCCTTGTAAGAAGTCCTCCTCCTTGTGCAGATTTGAGTTTCTTCCAAAAGGCAAACACTCATGAAGTCAACAGACAGAAGAAATGAAGCGTTACCTGGCAGTAATTCTAATTAGAAGCTCTGGCTACTACTAATTCTGGATACTACTTCTACTAAATGCAAGGTTTTCTTGAGATATGCTCTTTGGATGAGTTCAAACTCTCCAGGAAATGAAATGGTCCTGGGTAGAAATGACTTCAATATGGACAACTGAGTAAGATCCTAAACTGACATTGGGATCACTGCACTGTGCAGTGCAGTGGATGCATGAATGGGTGATGTCATTGGATGATTACTCACTGACTAACTGACGCATCACCTCTTTAGGAACAGAGGTTTGCTGTTAGCAATTTATAATGTAGAGATATAAGAGGCTTGTCTCTTACAGTGACCTCTTCAAGCACGCAGCAGATTTAGGAAGATACCTGAGAGCCTCCCTGGGGAAGCCTTTTGACACTGGCTCTTGAGGGCATCTCTGAAGAAGCCACGCAACAACAGCCCTGTCAGTCTCTGGGTGTCTACTTGGTTGCTCCAGTAACATTTGACAATCACTGAACTTCTTTCTTCCCCCTAAATGCAAGGAAGGGGAAATCCCAACATCCTGCAACTGAAAGAAAATAGCAAACTAATTCCAATGTGCTCATGAGCACCAAAAGGCCCCTTGTGTGACTGACCCACAGTTCTCATTATCACCCTTTATGAGATGAAACTATGGGCCCTCTGTGGGCCTACAATTTTGAATGAAATTTATCTACAAAAGCATAGCACTTTACTGTTATGTACAAAAAATACAACCATGGCTGTACAGAACAGCAAACCATAGTGTTGCATGCCCTTTCTGGCTGGCAGTTGTTGGCAGAACAAAACTATTTGCAATCTTTTCCACAGCTGCAAAGTACTCTTTGTGTATTCATTCCTCCAGGATGTAATGCTATTCAAAATGCAGAAATCATTTCTCATTTAAAATACTGTATCATTTGGACCATTAATTCCACTGCTAAAATATCCCATCAGTAACCTAAGCAACAAGGTGTAGCAGGCATATGCACTTTTCAAGGACTAATATTCTGTTTGTTTTAGTTTACTCTGTAAGTGTACTGCTGTAGAAAGCATGCATGACATTTAAAAGATTTCAAATGGCATTAAATTATTTGGCCATAACCTGCAGAACTGTGTTCAAGCCAGAAGAGTTGTGATTTACTGAGAGGCAATTGAGGTCACAAATGTTTCGTGATGACTGGAGCACTTCAGTTTGAGAAGTGCCTTCCTTTTATCCCAGAACTGTAACATTTGGGAATTCAGAGTGCCTGATGTAGTGTACAACACAATGTGGCATCCAGTGTGAAAAAATCCCATCAATGTCAGCCTCTTTACTGCCATCCAGAGGCAGTACAGAATCATAGAATCACAGAATAGTTAGGGTTGGAAACGACCTTAAGATCATCTAGTTACAACCCCCCCGAGATGAGCAGGGGCACCTCCCACTAAACCATGCCACCCAAGCCTCTGTCCAACCCGGCCTTCAACACCACCAGTGATGGAGCATTCACAACTTCCCTGGGCAACCCATTCCAGTGCCTCACCACCCTTACAATAAAGAA
>JASSUY010020406.1:21709-37700 GCA_032466535.1 Forpus xanthops
CAGAACTGCACACAATACTCCAAGTGAGGTCTCATGAGAGCAGAGTAGAGGGGCAGGATCACCTCCTTTGACCTGCTTAATAATAATTGTGAACACCACTCTAGAGACAAAAAAGCTTTGAGGAATATATTTGGGTAAAGCTGATGAGAAAGCAAATGGAAATGATAGAAGGTATTGCATGCATTGCATTCCAACAGAAAATGGCTAAAAAGTCAATGATGAATTTGAAATAAGATTAAAGACTGTGTGATATCAGGATTTTACCAGCATGAATTTGGGATTTGTACCAGCTCACATGACTGAAGCAAAAAAGGGATTATGAAAGGTATTTCAATCAATAAGAGCTCCAGGTCACACCACATGGATCGTTTTATTCCTCTACCTTTAAGTATTGCCATCAGTAGTGTCTGCATACTACCCTACAGTGTAATGTGTGCTGTTCAGTGTCTCTTCCAAGAGTTTAGCTAGGGGAGAAAAATCAATTGAGTTGAATTCCTGCCAAAACAGAAGAAAGTGTTATAAACTGTGAAAAATACAGTTTTGCTTTGGGCATATTCTGGAAGCCTGCGAATTTGCAAGGGACTCAGCTAGATTGGCTTGGTAAATTTCCATGTTAGCTGAGCAACACTGGTGTACTGAGGGTGCTTTCTTGTACCATGGCAGGTAAAAAAAGGTGCTTTTGTCAGCTCTTTCATATAGCATTTATAACCAGCTATTTTGAAATCCTGGAAATTTTCAAAACTCCACTTAATTCTCCATACTTATTGTCTCTTCTCACAGTGGGAGTTCAATTTGTACATGCTTTGAAAGCATCCGTCTTTCCAAGCAACCAAACAACAGCAATAGATAGCTTAAAATACTTTTATGTTTCTGCTTGTGAAACTACACTCACCATTTGTTATTTGGTAACCTATTTGCACCTCCTCACCTGCACTGTGCACCCCGGCCTCTGCCTGTGAGGTCCAGCCTGCTGCAACACTAGCTTTTTCAGTCTTTTCATTCTAAAAGACTGAGCAGAATTTTCTCCCTCCTTCCAGAAGCAGCCCCCACACAGACATAAGCAAGGCTGAAAAGATGAAGTTAGCCTTACACAGGCTTTCTTAACTGGGTCAATTCAACATTACTGATTTCACTGACCTTCCCACAGAATCTCATAAACTTTGCTTCTCTTTCCTAACCTACAGTATAATAGGGCATTAAAGAAGCTTTCTCTGAGGAAGTGGTTCAAGTGCACTGAAATAATAATAAAAACAACCAAAAATATCATAGAAGTGGTTTGGGAGTTAAAACATTGCACAGATGTTCAAGCAAATAACTGCTGATGTTAGTAAAAAGGTCCCTTCGGAGTTCTGGGCTAATAATTTGGACAAGAAATTGATCTTAAAGTTGAAATTAGATTCCATTTGGTACTGATATTGCCATATCTGAATCCTAGAAGTGCAAAATACAAATCCAGCAGCTTAGGGTCATCTTAATGTCAGTTTAAGAGTTCCAGCTCAAATGGAGAGTTATCCACCCCATGAACATGAACCAGGGGCATGAGGGTGCCAGGGAGGGGCAGGCATGGGGGCCTTCCCCCATGCCATCGTTGCTCGACATGTTTGGCAGAGCATGCCCATTTCAGGGCAGCATTGAGGAACTGAGGAGCAGCACAGACTGACACCCAATGCCAGAGGAGGCTGAAAACCTTGTAAGCAAGACAAATCTGGAAAGGACATAACCAACCCTCCCAGGGAATTCCACAATGGCAGAAGTGTTGCACAGCGCCAGGCACGGTTTTGGCTATTGAGGAGGATCTCAGCTGAAGCTGAACTGCAATAGCACCGAGGGCCACAAAGTTGAAACTATCCTGCTCCATCTAAAGATGTCTCTTCTGCGAGGGCTGTGCAGACATCCCTTATGTTGTTTAAGGTCCATTTAAATGTTGGAACTTACATGCACACTTATATGCCTGTGGGCTTGCCGTCCATGATAGTATCACACTTCTAAATATGTCCACATAAGGCATAAGATTCAGTTACAAAATAGCCTGCAAATAAATGGATAAAGAAAATCATATGTACAAAGTAAGTATGTAAGAACCTGTTCTTCAAAGCTTGTATGACTGTTCTCGTAGGTTAAAGAAAAGATTATGGACATATTGAGAGTTCAGAATGTAAATGGTTGACATATGCTGTTCAGTACATACCATAATTACTTTAAGCTACTGGTGGTAAAAGCGTGAGGGAGGGGAAGAGGATTTTTGCTTCACCTATTTGCCTTTTCCATATTGCTTGTAGAAACAGCAACTATAAGTATAGGAAATGCACACAGTTATGGTCATGATGTGGTGTAAACCTATAAAAACACAGAAACTCATATTACTGAAAATCTGTTTCAGCAGTCTGTTGAGCCTTAATAGTGTCAGCAAAAACTCCTAACAAGGGTAATCTTTCTTGACTGATTACTACAATGCTTGGTTATAAGGAGATGAGTTAAGGAGTCTTTTGTAGTATTAGCCTTCATAATATCTACCTCTCCAGGGCTGAGTAAAACCTTTCAGATTTTCCAAAGACAGTTTTGATGCCTTAATTGCTATCTTTTCTTTCTGGGCTAATTAACATCAGTTCGCAAAAATCTCTTGCAAGACATTGTAAAACATCACTTGTTAAAGAGATTGGGGGGCTCGCTCTTGACAAATGTGAAGTGACATTCTGCCGGTGCCTTTTGTAAGATCATATAAAGGAGCTGGTTCATCTACCAGAGAAAGAAAAAAATCCCACCAGGAACCAGTGAAAAAGACAATGCTCATCACACAGAGTCGCAGGGCTAAGTAAATGGTTCACACGTCTTGCTCACATGAGATGAAAGGGAGCGAATCTGAATTCATTTTACATTTGATCACAGACAAGGAATTCTCCAGATCAAAGTGTGCCATAATAATGAAGACTAACTAAATGCAACTAGATCCAAAAACATCTGTCGGGGTTTGATGTCTAAAAATGGAAATCCTTTATATTAATGTGTTATTACATAGCCACATGAGAACTGAAAGACTCTTGAAGTCTCATTTGGGTTTTGCATATTGCGGTTGAGAAAATTTAGCTAACGTAAGCCCCAACTAAAGCTAACACACTGAGAGAAAAGAGAGTGAAGCCTAACGATGAGTCTCCAACCTCTGTTCTCCTTGTGTATGATCAGGCAGTACTTTAAAAAAGGCTAGCTGCAGAAGTGCTGGTGACCTGAATAAAATGTATCAGCAGCATAGGAAATGAGGTTTATGGTTGTAATCCAATTTTCAGTGGGCAAGGCTGCACATCACAAAAACCTTCTCTACAATTAGCACTAATTGGCAACTTTTTTGGCAGTCTCCTTACAGAGGCCAAAAATTGAATGGACATGGAGATTAAACTGTCCTTTCACTCCTTGCATTCTGTGTTTGAGCAACAGCTGAGGTTTATCAATATGGCAATGTGGAAAAACACAGCATTTCTGAGTGTGCTGTACCTGTTCTGGGGATGAGCAGACCTCGCTCTTCAGGGCTGTCAAAGCAACACATACATGCTAATTAAGTTACATCAGAAGACTGGAAACATTTTTTTTACCTCTTCATTTGAAACTGATTAAAAGATAATGAATATTTGAAGATTAAATGAAAAACAATATAGAAAATTAAGCTCTCCAGAAGTGAACAAAAACTGTGTTTGTCTTTCTGATGGGAGAGGCATGTGTGTGCAGAAGGCAGCATTGTTTCTTTCTCTTTTCCCTCTGATCACTCATTCACTGATGCAGTGTTTCACTATAGCAGTGATGCACCTTTTTGAGCAGTTTGGATGCTCAGAGAGACTGATGCCCTCTCCAAGTTATATTTGGGTTAGTGAATTTCAAACCAAGCATTTGAAAGAGCTGGCCCCACACCGTTCCACAGAGGAGGAGGCATGTTCTGCTGCAGGCAGCCTTCCTCCTGAAAAGCTTTTGGGAGCTGTCAGGCATTAGAGCAGCTTTGGCTCTGCAGTAGCTGGGACTTGTGCTGGTGTGGAAGTGACCCTCATATTTCTGGGTGAGTGAAGCTGCAGTGCAGCAGACTTTGATCCGTTACACTGTATTGCTGTTTGCAGAGTGAATCAGGGACCAGAGCAGAGTTTCTGACAGGTTACGAACTCTACCTGCTCTCTTTAATGTTGCCATTTCCAAGAAGTGGTCTTTCTTATCCTCAGACTTCACAGATCTCTGCAGTTTCAAACACATGCTTGTGGTTCTGCTTCTGTTGACATCAGTTTCTGTTCTGATTGCACTATTCTGATTTATTCTAGAGTCTGGTCTCTGTTTACTGCTGACCTAAAGGACCTTAGATTGCTGTTATGGTGGTGTGGTCTAGAAGTACTAATCTCTGGAAGCAGCACTTAGTGCTTTCTGAGAGCTGTTTATTTTTGTGGTGTTTGCTGAACTTCCCAACTTTTGTGTCACTTGGTTTTTCCAAGCCCAATCTTTCACCTTCTGACAGATTCAAATTCTTTGCTGTTCTTGCGTGAAATTATCGAGCTCTAACAGCATATTCAGAGAAGGCCCCAAGCACTGTTTGTGCTTCTCCTGTAAGGGTTTATTGTGTTCAGAAGCACAGAATAGGCAAGCTGAGAGGACATCACCATACTGTCTTGTCATCTGTCAGTGTTTCCATTGCATTTCCATGGCAGAAGCAACCCTTCTAGAACGGACGTAAAAGCATGGGAGGCAATGGCTTGGCAGAAGCAATTGGCTGTCTCTTGCATATCAGAAGTGTGTATCAGACACACAGCTCTTCTTGAGGTGTTTCTCATTTGAAAAAGTATGATTTGATATTCACTTTCATATTGCCAAGAAATATGCTTAAGTATCATTATAGGCTGCAATTAATGAGAGAGCAAGATAGGAACTGCTACTAATAGCAAGAGATTAATTACATAGTATTAATGTTTGCCAACAGTGTCCTACGAATTTGGTTATGAACCAAAGCATGTGTGAGAGACAGGATAACAGAGGGCTGCAACTTGAGAGACTGCAGCTCCCACCAAACAGGCTATAGATCTTTCACAGGAAGCAAGATGCAACAAGGCATGATCTACACTGACAAAACTTCCCTTTTAACTTTTTTACACTCTTAGCTTTATTTTAATTTTTGCTTTTCAATGGCTTGTTATTTTAATGGAGGATAGTCAAGAAAGGATTTGTTCTAATTATTTATCTGTATTTTTGCCAAGTTTTTTTAAAAAAAGTGAAAAATATATATATAATACATATACTGGCAACAGTGAAATAGCAAAACATGCTGCATGCAGCAACAGAAGTTTACATACTTGTCACCATAGTCTGCTTTCAAATATTGGTCAGACTCTGCTTGAAGCTCTCCACATTCAGTGCTCCCTGGCTTCACGTAGGATACAGGTAATGAATATCAGCGCCAATCAGTTCTTCACCCTGAGCAGATCCACTGAAGTAAACTAGAAGCAAGTTATTAGCAATGAACAGCATTGTGGATAAAGATGCCTGGAACAGTTTCCAAGATTTAAACTCCAAGCATGACTGAAACACCAGTTTCTGGAAGAGGTTTGCATTGCTTTGACTGAGTGAACAGTTTTTTATATGCACATTGTTTCAATTTAACAAAAGTTGTTAACTAAATTCTTTATTGTTCCATGGATGAGTATTATGTATGCTGGTACTCCAGGCAAGTATAAAAAATACTTTAATGAGCACAGCTTTGTATGCTAGCAACAGTTTCCAGACTTGTGGAGGTTTGGGTCATTCTATTTGATAGTGTTTGCTGCGTACTTTTAGTGTCTTCTGACAGTAAATTAGCCCATTTGTGATTAAAGAAATTATATGAGCTATTACTTAGAACAGATTATTTACTTAAATCAAAGTGAGCTGGTTTATTATATTGTCAGATTAGGCAAAAAAAAATTAAAAAAACCCGAAGGTTTCCTATCCATTTTATTTATTAGTTGTAACTTGTATCACACTAAGACCTACTCTGACCTCTGTGGCAGTAAATTTTCCTTATGTAACGCTCCTATAAGAGAATACTAGGGTGGAAAACTCTGGCTCCACGAATTCACCAGGGATCTTCATTTCAACAAGGCCAAGGTTTGACCTATCTACTGGTATGCAGATGATCCCGTTTTGTCAGGGAGGTTACACTGAGGAATGAAATGGCTTCGCATGTGCTGTGCTCTGTGTGCATTTGGTCACCATGTTGCTTGAGTTCTCCCCACTTAGAAGGGCAATTGGGGATATCTGTGTGGTGAAAAGGTGAGATGTTCCCAAGGAAGCAGCTCTGAGAAGATCCCAAAACAAAACCATCTCCTTTTGCATAGTTCTGTGCCAAAAAGTGTCCAAGGAAAGGAAACACAAAGCAACTGCTTTGAAGACCCAGTGCCTTTACAGCCCAAAGGCAGAAACATCCCAGTGATTTCAAGGGAATCAGACTGGATTTTGACAGAAAATGAATCAGAATGACTCATAGTGAAAGCATCACTGTGGAACACATCTGTGATTTAGGGCCACCTTCCAGGTCAACAGCTTGGTTTGACTGGAAATCTTGTAGGCTACCTCTTGGTGACCTTCAGGAGGGGCTTTATTGGGATCATCTCATTGTAGGACTGACCGAAGAAGAGTGCTGAGTCTCCCAGATATTTCCTGCTATTCTGAACATCTTCCTTCTGGCTTTGCTCAAAAATTCGTTCTCCAGCCCTTCTGTCTCTCCTCCATCTCCTTCATTTCATTTTCAGCTGCTGTTTCTGTCTCCCAGAAGTTGTTCCCAAACTCCTGTATTCCAGCACACGAGACTCTAAACTCTTCCTTCTACCATTCAGGTTTAGAAAATATCTGCTTGCAATTCATTCTTTTTAAATGTTTCTATAAATGGGTGACTAGTGAATCTTGTGCCTCCATGTTGCTGTAACTCAGCAGATGGCATTTTAAACCCAGCAGCTTCATGAACAAGACAGCAGAATAAGCAATGTTGTAAATACCAGTGAGCACCCTCGGAAAATGCAGTGGTTGTTGCCAGCAAAATAACATTAGTTCAATGCCTGCAGTATTCCAAGGGACGCACTTTTCAGAGACATGTAAATAGTGAATGTTTCAAATACTGAAACAGCATCACATAGGAAAATAATTAGGAAGCACGTTATTAATGTCATGTCTCTCACTAGTATTCAGTTTCCATTTTCGGCATTAGCGAGCAAGCAGTTAACCTTTCAAAGGAGCAGTACTAACAATAACAATAATAGAGTTCAAATGGATCAAGGAAATGATATATGATTACTAAACTTGATTTTAATTCACAACTTCAAGCTGCCTGGTTTTGCCCTCAATGTGTTTCACATTACTGTCTGAGCTTGCTCTGAAAGTAAAAAAATGAGAACAAATTCATAGCTAAGTCAAAGAGATACCACGCAATCTAAACACCACAATCTACTTTTTGGCTGAGCTTCTGTAGACTCAGATGGCAAGTAAGATCTTTATACAAGGGAATGTCAATTTTCGGAAATTGTTTAGGCTGGCTCTTTATTCTGGGGTCTTTGAAGGGATTTGATCGATATTCAGATAGGCACTGACATTGCCTATTTATCTGTTATAGCACACTTCACTGAGCAACCAATTCTATCATTCTATTGTCTTTTTCCTGACTTCCATAACACAGTTCTCCATTTTTAACTATTGATCAATGAGAACTAAACTTTTTCCAAGGGATATTCTTCAATTTTATAGAAGATTTGTACAGCACAAGCTTTGCATGAGTCTTTCAGCTCTGATATTTAATGTATTTATTGAAATCCCAGAGAATTCACTGTGCTACGAAGAACCCCTCACTCCTCAAATCTCTCCACTGTTGTGCATCGATAAAGACAATTTTCTTCTGAAAACCAAGTGTTTTTTCTTTGTGTCTCATCTTCCCACTGAATTTAACTAATAAACAAATAAGGCTTAGTGAAAATTTAAAAGTCCCTGAATCATTCTTTCCATTAGTGTTTCTACAGTGACCTGTGTTATGTTTCTTAACAGCCGTTATAAAGCCACGATATAAAATTTGGCTCTTTTTACTCTAAAGGACTACATTTCGGGTAATAAATCCAGTAAAATGACTCATTCTGCTAGTAGACTCATGGCTTCTCTTCTAAGGATAAAGTTGTTTATACAGACACAATGCAGTGCAAAATATGCTGAAGAAGCAACTTCTGACAAGCAAGGAATACAGACAACTAAGTAACAACATTTGGGGTTGGCTTATTTAGGAAGAAATCTCATCTTGGCATTTTTTACTTTGCTTTCCTAACAGAACCTTTTTCTTTTGCTCCTGAAAGCTAAATATATTCAAGTTTCATTTAATTAATTTGGGAAACATCATTGGTTTCATTTATCTTTTAAAAAAATTCTGGTCTGTGTCTTGAAAAATACCTATAATGTATTTTTACTTATAAAATACAATTCCTACACTGATAGCTTTCACTTTTAATGGGCCTCCAACCTTCATCTTCTGAAGATGCAATTAACTGAGTTCAAACTCTTGTTAAAATTGCCTCTACATCTGCAGATGAACAAATTAAGGAAGATAAGGTCCATTGGGCTTTCCTACCTACCCAGGTCTCTTCTTTAGGATAATTTGTGGCAGTACAAATGAGTTCTATGACGCAAACATTTCAAAAATAGATCTGACATACTAACTTCCATTACAGGAATATTTGCCAGAGGCAGATGCATATGACACTGAAGGTTTTGCTGAATCAAGCTGATTCAATCACTGGGAGAGCTCAGAAGCAATTTTTAACATTGCATTAGAATTTTTATTGTAGCATTGTGTTTTCATTTAGGCTTCACTTATAATCTAACTTTGTACACCTTCAGCCTCTATGCAAGTTTATAGCATTTCTTTATGTAGCTTTCTCCTCCAGAAAGACTGAAACTGAGGTGAAAAGATGAATGCAATTGCCTGAGTTGCAACCTACTTATCAATAGATTACATGCCTATAGGAAACTGAATTTACTCAGGTGCAATGAGAATGAGAGTCGAGAAGTGTGCACTAAGGACCAGCAATTCTCATTTAGTTAAAATCACTTCTCCAAAGAACCTCTTCCAGTATAACAAGGGTGCAAATAATTTATTCTTGATCTTGAGAAAGATTAAATTCCTAATAACTATTGAAAGGAAAATAGAAGATTCCAGTCATATATGAAATTACTTCTAACACAAAATATCTTGTTCTCTAGATGGTAATAGAATAAATGAGAATACATTCATGCCCACAGCTGGATTTGTCTACTAACTGAATTTAAATTACAAATACAGTCCTTGTCTTTCAGAAAAGGATTTAAACACTCTTGCTGCCCTGAACATTGTAAGTACTTCTATTAAAAAATAGAAGACTTATTTACCATCTTCCTAATTCTTTACTTTATTACTTTATTTTAAACATCTATATATTGTAAGATGGAAGATCCCTCACCTGAAGATATTGAAGTTAATGGATGTGATCTGTCAGTTCACTGCAAATAGTCAAATCATCCCTCCAGGCAGGTCTGGAGAACAGCTGATTTCATCTTCTCCTACAATAATAGAATCTGACATATTCTGAATAAAACTTTTAATAGTCACATTGGAGGTATTAAAAGTGCTTGCAGTTGGCAAGCTACGACAACCCGCTAGTAAGTGGAATCTGCAGCCTCACGTGGAAACTCCACTTATAAATGGAAGGTGTCCTGCTGTGCTTGTTGCCTTTTTCCTTCCTTTCCTTTTCAAATATAACCTTGTTGTCCCATAAAGCTGCTCTGAGGCCAGGCCTTCAAGCCTGTGGTGTTCTTTACATCTCCAGCTGCAGTTTTGTGACAATGTGTCAGTATAGTATGGGATAAAAAAAAACGAGTCCTCTGATTCAAGCTTGTGGAAAGGACATACACAATGTAAGCCCAAAACATATCTACTGTGCATCAAAGGGGGTTGCCAAATGATAGCAGCAGTCTGCCAAATCCTCAGAGCTTTTGGCATCTAAGGTTACAGACAGTGCAATAAAAGAAAACCAAGGAAGGAAATTATTAGGGAGTTGGGAAAAGGGTAAGCCTTATGTCACTTTTTGCAGGGCAAACTCTTTATCCCACTTCATTAATGCAGCAATGATTGAATTGATAAAGGCTTAGCTCTGAGTACATCTGTTGGACAATAGCTGCTCTTTATTTATCTCTCTTCGGTATATCAAAAAGTATAGAGAAGTTTACACTCTTCCTACACTCCAACCTCTCACCCGCGTCCCAGAATGTGGAATTTTCTTTCCCACTGTTTTGTTTCAATTAGAAAGGATACGCTCAAGTATTGCCTTTGTTCCCACTTCAGAGAGATAGTCTCTAGGACCTGCAGTAACCTCCAGCAAGAAAGACAAATTGAGCGCAGTAACCCTCAGGGCACTAGTGATCCCAGAAGAAAAACATGGGAAAAGCACACATGAAACTCTTTTGTGAGTAGTATTTTTTGCAAATGTGAAGAAAAAAGTAGCTTACATCTTAAAATATGACTGCGTATACCTAGCTGAGTGATAGCTGATTTATAAATATTAGTAAGTGCATATTCTATCACTTTAGTAACATAATAAAAATTGTCTTTTGGGCTTATTTTTTATATTTTTACTTTTTTTTCAAGAAAATGTACCTCTTGAGATGATGACAGTAACATCACAAAGAAAAGTTTGAATACATAGTCTGAACAAACCTCATGTCTTTGTACTAATCCAGAATAACCACACAGAAATGACTACTAGTGCCACTGACTCAGCTTTGCTAAATTCTGCTCTCAACTTACATGGCTGCATATCCCATGAATTCCAGGGGAGTCATCTGACTTTTCTGACTTTTTCTGCTTTGAGAAGTGTTACATGAAAAGCTAATGATGTCAGCAGAGTCAGCTCAAACTTCTTTAGCTGATGGCAGTGTGTCGTTATAGATAAAAGCTTTCATCATGTTACATGAAACTGATCTCAAATTACCTCAGAACATGTGGTTTAATCTCCTTTATCCATTGGTGTTTTTATTTTCTGTGTCTTCCCTCTGAGAAGTCTTCCAGATATTTGCACAGTCATTTTCATGTCCTGCTCTCCCTTTAGCTCATTCTCACAGTTCGCTTCGTTTCCATATCCGCTCCTGAACATCAGTGTCAATGTTTCCCCATCCTCTCTTTCTCCCAGTTCAATCTTTTGCATTTGTTTTCTGCTGTTTCAAAAATCTTTCTTTTCATCTTTCCAGATGAAATACTTTTCCCCAGAGCTATTTCTTTTGTCAAAATGACAGTTTCTGCCGCAGTTTCAACACAAGCAGAGTTATCTTTCCACAGCATTGTTTTGTGAGTGTGAAGTTTTAGGAGAGAAAGGACAACATTTTCTAATTGAGAGGAAGGCATATTATCCATCAAACCACACTACCCAACCACCCAGCTTGTTCTCTTGCACTAGTTCTACCAGGGCTGGTCCAGACCAGTTCAACCCAGTTGTATAATGGAGACAAACAGCAGATGTGTGTGAACCTCAGTAACTTCCTCTCTTCATTGTCTAGAAATGCTCTGAGTTAGCCTTATGCCACTTATTGCAATTAGATGAAAGTCAGATGGAATTAATTTATTTGATTTACCGTTTTATGAATAGTGTCAAAGAAAACTCATTAACTGTAGTATTCTGCTGGTTCTCTGTAAAGGAAAAGCTAGAGAGGGGCAGGCATATCACTGGGTAGTTGTGGACTATTTAGAAGCTACTGAAGAGGAAAGAAAATAAAACTATTTTGACATAACTTGTGAAAAATTATAATCATTCCAACACTGAAGATTGGAAACAAGTATTACACAGTTTAATGGGAGGAATTAGCAACTAACTGTTCAAAACCACCAGGAAGGGATTCAGTATCTGACATGGCATATGAGGTTCAATATCTGACAAGGTGTATGAGATTCAATATCTGACATGGCGTATGAATTCAATATATGACATGACATATGAGATTCAATATAAGACATGGCGTATGAGCAAGACCTTAGTAAAACAGAGTGATTATTTGTAAACACTTAGCCGTGAACAAAGTTCTGCCAGAAGGAAGATAACTGCAGAATAACCTTGCTTATCCATCAGAGGTGGCAGTGTATTTTCAGACAGGTAGGTGTGGATTACCTGTAGCAAGAAGCAAACTCGTTCCATCCATGCAATTCATTACCACCTTTTTAAGCAATTGCATATAAGAAATTAAGAATCTAATTTCAGCAACCACTCTCCCATAATGTAATTGCTGTGAGGTCAAGTTTCTGACCTCAATAAATCAAAGGGACTGAAGTTTTACTGATGAACTTTTAAGGTTTCCAAAGGTTCAGTACGTAGAGTCCTTCTCAGCCACCACAGATGTTTTCTGGAGCATTCCAATCTTTCCTGGGACCCTTTAGCAATCCTGCAAGTATCTTTGAGGTGTATCATGTTTCAGAATGTTATTTCTGTTAAAGTCCATGGCCATGGTGTATTATTTGTATTTCTTGAGCAGCAAGAGCCCTGCCTGTACCTGTGACTCCCCTCCACCCTCCATCCATGGTAAGCACCACAAATTGACTGATAAAACAGACTATTTTCCCCCAGAAATCTCCCGTTTGAAAAGCAGAGGCAAATGAAGAATAGAAAAGGACTATCACAATTAAGTTTTACAGATGGAAAATAGAGGGATTTTAAGTAGGAGGCTTTCACCAAAAGACTCCTTTTCAAAAGTCCAGTGCTAAGTAGGACCATGTCACCTTGGAGTCCCTGCATGACTTATGGAGAGAAAAAAGCATCACCACAGGACAATCTAACTGGCCTATTCCAACTGTCTGTGCTAGGAGAAAGTGAATTTGCACCTATAAAGAGAGCCCAGTTCAGATTAGCAGTCTGCCAGTGACTCACTCAGACTTAAATTCTATCTATCTTCTGATGCCTGTTAGGGCTGATTACTCTTGTTGTTGGTCACTTGACAGGCTGTACAGCAAGTCTAAATCAGAACCACAAACTGGAAACAGATTTGTGATGTGCCAAACCACAGCCTCAATTGCAAGGGCAATCTCTGACTGGCAGTTTATAAAAATATATTCTCTCAGCTAGAGAAAGGAAAAAGTGAATATCTAAATAGGCAAGGGTGATGAAATGCTTCCTGATTTATACCTTCCAGTTTCTGAAAGCTCTTTCCCTTTTATCAGGCTGGCATGTGCTTTCCTTCTTTTGTGCCAAGCAAGAACTTTCAGAGTTCAGAACATAAATGAAAGGTCACAGAAGTATAGTTTGTTTGCACTAAATCTTCAAAGCAAAGAGGCTGCTAATCACCAAGGATGAAGCCTAGCATAGCGGAAAAGCTTGAAACAGCTTCTTCAGAGAATGGTTTAACAATCAGACCCTTTTCAAGGAGGGGCGGACACACAATTGCAACCTTTATGTAATAATCACTACCAGTGGCTGGAATACCAGCTCTTCCTCAGAGACGTGATGTATCAACATTTAAAGGCAATATCAGAGGAAAAGAACATTAACGTTATTCAAAACCAAGTCTGTTCTTTGATTCCCAACATTTATCATTTCCTGAAATGATAAATTGTTAATTTTTTTCTTTCTCTGAACAGATTAAGATAATGCAGTTCTTTGTTTTTTGGTGGGTTTGTTTTCTTTTTTTTGTGATGCTTCGTACATTTACAAAAAAGAGAGTTAAACATGAAAATAGTTCAAAAGGCTTTAAAACCAGCCAACCTCCCCCTCCCATCCTTTGCTAAGCTGACTGCATGGACACATCAAAGCTTCTGTGGGTGAATGTGGTAGCTGTGACCCTGTGCTCTACATGCTAAGAGACAGCTAGATCCAAAAAGGAACTTGGGCACTGAACTATGTTAGAACTCCTCAGCTGCTAACTTCACCATCACCAGCTATCAGCATCTGGTCCCCAGAGTGGAATCCAGGGTGGTGAGTTAGGCCCTTGGTCCTCTCGGAGGCAGTGAAAAGGAACATCAGAACACCCTGGGATGGTGCCTCGGTGCCACCACTGCCCAGCTCCCTGGCCCTTAGCCCCAACTGCACTGTGGATACTCCAGGGAAGCCAGCCTGGTGCTTCCGATGCAGATATTCTATACCTTCCTAAGGTAGCAGAGGGGAGTTAGTCTTCAGTAAAGAATTAGAAAATAAGATACAAGGGGGGTGTTCATGGCCTTCTTTTGCATGGTATCCTGAGGCAAAATCTTTAATATCATGGGTTACAGCCTTTAAAGAAGGGCATTGAAAAATTGAATTCATTTCCGCTGGACTAGAGAAAAAAATATTAGGGATTTTTTTCTTTTTTTGTGTATTCTTTTACTTTTTTTTCTTGTAATGATTATTTATCACAGAATCATAGAATAGTTAGGGTTGGAAAGGACCTTAAGATCATCTAGTTCCAACCCCCCTGCCAGGGGCAGGGACACCTCCCACTAAACCATGTCACCTAAGTCTATGTCCAACCCGGCCTTGAACACTGCCAGCGATGGAGCATTCACAACTTCCCTGGGCAACACATTCCTGTGCCTTACAGTAAAGAATTTCACTGCAGTAAAGTAAAATAAAACTTAAGCATAGTAGAAGTAAATCATGATGCTTTATTACAGGCAACAGCTCACTTCCTCTGAAACAGATGACTGGGAAGCAATTGCAAATAACAACTGGAAATTTCTTTGTCCTGGTTAAAAAGCAGCTAATTATTTTTTTATAGCAACAACGGCAGCTGAATGCCTTTGTGAAAGGCAGGAAAAGGGAGTAGGACTCCTTTCTTCTTAGATATTTAGATGTGCAGCAAATAATAACAGCTAATTTTCATTTTCCTAATGAAAGTCAGCAATCAAAGACAATTAACTCTGCACAGATGAGACTGAAATGAAAAAGGGTCAGAGAAGAATAACAAGGATCTTCAAAGTCATTGAACAATTTTCCTATGGGAAACAACTAAGCAGACAAAAACTTTCAGACTGGACATGTCCATGGTTTAATATGGAAGTAGACTACAAAACCTTAAGTGGCCTGGATAAGTTAATAGGGATTGACTGTTTGCTCCTTTTTCTAGTACTAGAACTATGGAGCCTCAAATGGGGGAGGCAGGCACCCAGCAAACAGAGAGGTCATTCTTCACACCACTTATGAAGCTGTAGGACTTCATGCCACAAGATGCTCTTGCAGACAAAAGTCTCCAACTGCTCCAGGGAAAGTGGAATAAACGAAACACATCTTCATTGAGACAAGAGAAGAAACAAGTATATGGCAAGGGATGTCCCTGAGTCACAAATTGTTGGGGATCACGAAACTATTCTGGGGAGTTTTGACTTCATTCTTAGCTTATTTGTAATCTCTTTGGGCATCTGCTACTGTTGGATGTAGGCTATGGGCCTAGATAAGCCTGTGGTCTAGCTTGGTACGGTTCCTGTGGCTTTGTGGATGAAAGCTGTTAATTCTTCTTGGTGATAAGATCAGAATCCATATCTCTTTTACTGCCCTATGAATGTCCTAGATGCTAAGCATGGAGCCTTGGTCACTCCTCCTACTCTCAGATGGACACTGAATTATGGCCCTGACATCTCAAGTAAGCAAAGATTAGAGATGAGTGATCTTTAAGCACCTAATGCCACATATGGAAAAGAATCTTTAAAAATATCTTGTTCATGTTAGATCTTTAAGTGTCTTGCTAAAGAGTTAGAGATAAATGCAGCATTTCTAGATAACATTCCTGAATTGGAAACAACTTCTAGTGACAGTGAGTTAATGCTTTCATCTGCTCAAAAGGCACTCCAAGAACTGATACAATACAATCAATAGATATCCTAAAGCTTAATACTCCAAAGTCACAACGTGATTAGCAGTGGTTTTGTAAGAACTATATGTCGAGGTTTGAGGCTCTCAAACTCCTGCAGCCGCTCTCTCACTCACTCCCCTCTCTTTCTTCCTCAGTCTGAGGGGATGGGGAGGAGAATCAAAAGAATGCA
>JASSUY010020410.1:0-33559 GCA_032466535.1 Forpus xanthops
CTGCAGCCCAGGACTGAAGGTGCTGGCAGCTTTTGCAAGGGCTAAGTGGAATAATTAGAACTGTTTAATTTCCCTGCAGTAATCAGCTGCAGTGACCCGGCAAGACTCCTGTCAAATTAACCCTACAGTTACTGGGAAAAACTGGGAGAAGCAGTGAGAAACTGCAGACATCTGCCAAGTTCAGGAGACTGTCTACCAGCTTAATTTTCAAAGGTTGGAGAAAAAACAAAACAAAACAAAAAAAACACCACCAAAACCACAACCCAAAGATCCAATTCTGTGGTGGATTAATTTACCTAAATTCATGGCTTAAACTTCTTTATATGCCAAAGAATACTTCCAACCCCCAGTGGCAATTCCAGCTTATACATTTCTGGCCTATTTGAGGAAGAGTGATTTAGAGATTTTTGACTTATTTAAAAAGTTAATCAAAGACTATCTTTGAATAAACAACACACACTTAAAAGAAACAATATAATAAATCACTTCTTCAGACTTAAACACTATTAACTAACAAAACAATTAAGGCCATATAGCACCAGCTGGAGGAATTACCCCTTTATGAAAGTTCAACTTCTGTGTGAGAAGTAGCACAGTTGCTGAACATTTTATTTTGATCAAACGCAGTTCAGCATTAACCCAATCATCTTACCAGAAACTGTATTAATTAAAAAAAAAAACAATAAACCAAAACCCACACATAAATCCCTTGGAATAATCTTAACTCCTTGATTTGCAGCACTCATTCTTTCAAAGTATCAAGATATTTAATCAAAGTCAATGCATCTTTAGGTCTATATAAACCAGTCTCATAAATCTTCTATTTTGACCTTAACACTGGGTAATATCCTAATCCCCTGCAAAATCTTCACTTAGTAGTTCAGTATAGCTGGGCATTTTTAAAAGCACAAGGATCTAGATTCTAGCTGGCAATCAGTGAAAAGCTCCACTCAAATTGTTCATAAAGACAAATCATGAGAATGAAGCTGTTTCATCTCCAGTTTGTTTTCAGAATACTTATTTGACTCCTGCAATCATCAACAGAGATACATATCTTAAAATCAATTTGTAAACGTTCGTGATCTGTTGAGTTCGGGGGGTTTTGGCAGTGTTTGTTCCCTGCAGACATATCCCCCATCCAGTTTCCACGCAAAAAATCAAATTATGGCTTTCTCTCTAAAATAAACTGCCTCAAGCCCAGCTTGTGCTGCCTTTCCAAATTCATTTTCCCAGCACTGTCCCACACCTGAAAATCCTGCCCCAAAACCCATGGGATTATTCAGAAGCGGCAGGTTGTGGGTAACGTTTATTTTTGCACAAGCTTTTGCACGAACAGGACTTTGAACAAAAGAAAAGTGGTGATTTCATCAACAAACATACGACAGCAGTTAACAGACATTAAAGTAGTGTGAGAATTCCTACCCCTTCTTGATACATCAGGTTTTGGAAGCAACCAGATTTCTAACAAGTACGCGAGCAGCTTGTCTTTTTAGGTATTAGGAGAAGCTAAGGCTGACCAGGTGCTTCTCCCACGCTACCTCTAAAGGCACAGGGGAGTTACCACAGGGCATCTTGGAGGCCGACGCTCTCCGAGGCTCGCCCGGCCGGCCCGGCCCGATCCGACCCGACCCCAGGCCCTAGCACGCAAAGTCCCGCCCAGCACCAGGCTCCGGGGCCCAACTGGGCCTCGCGGGTTGCGGAAAGGAACATCACCATGCCCGGCCCAACCATCTTCCTGTCCCTGCCCCATCCCGACCGCTCGGGCCGCAGGGAATCACCTTATGGCGGCGGCGGCCCTCTCGGTCCCCGCAGCCGCACGTCTCCACGGGCAGCGGACCTTAGCGACTGCCGGCGCCCGCTGCCGACGCTCGCAGGGCCCTTAGCAACATCGCGAGAGTCCGGAGGGAGGCGGGAGGGCCGCGGCCTTGCGGGCGGGCCGGGGCCTTGCGGGCCGCCCGAGCTCTCCTCCTGCCGCGGGGGGAAAGGCGCCTGCCGGCCTAACTTAACCCGAAGGGGAAGAGTCGGCCCTCGCCGGCTGCAAACCCCACCTGTACTCGCGGTCGCCGCAGGGTTTCCCGGGAAGAGCGGTGGCAGTCAGAGATCTGCGGCAACAGTGTCGAGCATGAAGCTTCCTCGATTGCTGTGCAGCGGCAGTTTGGCTTTCCCGGCCTTTCATAGCGTGTTTTGGGCTGTGTTGGCCAAATCACGCAAGACGAAGATGCCGAGGTATAGCATTAACCTGGGAAAGATTGATCTGCGGTTTGCCCTCTTAACGCTGTGGTGGCGTAGTCTGAAGACAATCACTAAATTCTTACCAGTTAAGTGGATGAATTGTAATTATTTCTTAAAAAAAAAAAAAAAAACACCAAAAAGACAAAACCCCAACATATATTTGGGAGCCTGTCTAATTTAAAAAAAAAATAATAAATTGTTTCAGAAATGTTCTGAATTACAGAATTTCTGTGCCATTGAGAAAAACTGCCTCCAGGAGGGGATTGAGTAATCTTCATGCATGTCGTCAGGTAGAGAATTACATTAAGAGTGGTTATAAAGAAGACAAGACTGCCCTTTTTACAAGGAGGCACGTGTAAAAAGTGAGCAATGGGCACAAGTTACTCCTGGGGAGATACTGACTGGGCACAAGGAAAATTTTTCACAATGAGATCAATCAGCCATTGGAAATGCTGTCCATCAGCGATGGACGCTTTCAAGGTTTTAGGTGGGCAGGGTGCTGGGACTTCTAGTCTAGGTCATGCTTTGCATAGGAAGGTTGGACCGGGTGAGCCTTGAGGTTGCTTCCTACCTGGTAGTCTGCAGTTTATATGCCAAAGTACCCTGCACCCTGATAATAACAGGGGAAAACCCATGGCCTAGGTAACTGGGACACATTTATCAATAATGGCTGTGTCCCATCCTCTCCTCCCCCAGCAAAACTCTCTAAACATTCAGCTGCAGATAATTTGGCTTTCCCCGTATTCAAACCCGTGTGTCAGAGCCTCCCACTGCCCAGCCCTGGTGGCTTGCAGCTGACTGCGTGGCATAGGTTTTCCAGAGAATTCAAAGGAAAATACTCATGCTGTTCCTTCCAATTGACACCAGCAGAGGAGCAGATTGCCTCAATAGATCGAAACATGAATGGCAAGGTATTTTCCAGTGCTCTTCAACCTGCTGGGATGAAAGACATATTACAAAACCAACAAATAGTATTTTAATTATTTGACAAATAAATGCATAATACAAAAGAGCAAAAACATTTTTTTTTAAATAGTTTTCCATTAGCTTAGGAACGAGTTCCAATAAACACCCATAATGATGTTTGATAGTGCTTCAGTGTAATGTGACACACCTTTCTTATCCTTTACTCGTACTTTCCTAGTGATTTTGATAATGTCAGTAATGCTAATCTTCCATGAGGACATGTATCTTTAAGTGTATCTGTAACCCATTCAAGTTAATAGTGCTGTGAGAGAGGATCCTCTCTCTCACCGAACTGCTAGGACACTGGAGTTAAGCATGTAAAATGCAGTATTTCTATTGGAAAATGGTGATTCAAGAACTGAAACATAAACCTGGTAGCTCCTCAGAAACAAGATTTTGATCAGTTGGAATAGAGTCTCTGGGATACCTTTAATGCTGTTGCCTCCAGCACTTTGAAGTGGCCAGTGCCCCCAGGTTCCTACAAAACGAAAACTGGAATAATTGTCTGTTGGCTGCTGCATGCAAAGAATCGTCAGTAAACTCACCAGAGTTCTGTTAGCTCAGCTGTGCATTCTCCACATCTTCTGTTCAGAATGGGTGACAAGCAGCAACAGCTTATTCTTCATCCATGCCAGGCTCTTATTTCACAGGCAGCAGAGCAGCTTACTTCTTATCTGTCCCCATACCAGCTGAGAAGTGTGATCCAACATTTCTAATTGCTCTACTGCTTCACAAGCACTGATTCAGATGACAGCACCTCAATTTCATGGCTAGTATGGAATAAAGGAACTCAATATACATGACATTCAGCATTCCTAGTCCTTACTGAAAGAGCCTCCGTTTTAGCATACTGTTCCTATCTTATAAAGGATCTTATGAGACAAACTTCAGTTGTAGTGGTGTCACAGAAAGAAGTTCTCTTGGTACCTACAGTGACTCCAAAATGCTTTCATTCCTTTTTGTTCTCTTCCATTTTCTGGATCTCCACCAGCTTCTCTTGCCATATATTTTGCAGCAATTGGAACCCAGAGCCCTTTTTCCTGAGCCAAACTGGCAGATGTCAGATGCCATTTGGTGTGGTCATTAGTGTGCATCCAGGCAAATACTTTCTGAGGTTGATACTCCAGAATGAGCAACACTATTGTGAAGATTATTATGTTTACATGGATACATGTCAGTCACATGAGGGAGATGTTGCAATCACTGTGAAGTTACTCATGCCAATTTCATGCTGCTTAGATTCCACAGTCTCTTAGACCAAGGTATCCTTCTTATTGGCAAAAATAGTCCAGTTGTTCTCTCCTGATTATACAACCAGGAAGACCCCTGACTTCTATAACTTCAGAAACAGAGGAAACAGGAGGTGCACCAGTTCTTGGAGTATGTAGCACATAAAAAAAGTTTCAAACAGAGATGTGAGTCAGGCATTATAGAGGAGTTTACTTTCCATACCTATGAGTAAGAAGAAGATTCCCCGTCCCTTGAACATGTACCAAAATTTGAATTTAAAATTGAAGTTGTACCTGCAGTTTCTCCAGTGTGGCAGTTCAGGAAGGGGGAAAGTGGACAACAAAGGAGTCTTCTTCGCAGCTAACATAGTGGAACAGCTAGTCTAAATGCTGATGTCCTTACACCAGGGACATAATTTCTCTCTTTCATCATTCTCTTTTCTTGCATTGTAACTGTCCACAAGACCACGCTTTCGTGGATGGCACACAAAGATCTGTAGAGATTTTATGTAGTTTATGCACAGCTATTAGTATCTACAAGAATGTTTCACTAAGACTTTCAACAACTCTGTAGGTAGCGACTTCCTACATTCTTTATTTTTTTTTTTTTTTAGCAAACACTGAAGAGATTTTTTTATTACTAAATTTTCTTATTTTCTTTTTAGCAAACTAAAGGGATTATTTTTTGGTATCTGATAGAATAATTTACCATAACCAGTTTGTATTGAAATCCATGTCATGCTTTTCATTGGCTGATACAGTTTTCAAAGGAGTGTGTATCAAAGAACTAAAGAGAAAGGCAAACTACATTTGATCAAACCAAACCAAACCAAACTTTCCGTATTCTAGTCCACAGCTAAATCAAGGCCAGGAGAATCCAGGATATCCCCACTTTAGACAGGGGATGGCTCTAAGGTAAGGGTCAGGAAAGGAGAAGTAAGTGTCAAATCTGGCTCTGGAGGTAACATGAGAAGCCTACCGCAGTTCTCTGAGTACTCTGAAATCCCTTAAGCAGTTCCTGAGCCCTCAAGTAAAGATGAAGACACTTCATCAACCCTTTTATGAGCACTGTGGCATTTGTTGCCCTCTCCCATTATTATTCATGGGAGTTTCCCAAATTTGGAGGAACAATGAACATGTTTTGAAACTTCTTTAGATCATAATCTTACCATAAATATCAAAAAGGAAACTGCTTAAAATATTACTGCTGATGGGAAAGTCTTTTTAAATAACCTCCAAAGCAAATTTTCTGTTTTGGAGACCATCTGTCCTTTCCTTCCTGTGTACTCTGGGGACATACTAGAAATACTAGCACATCACTAGATGTTTCTGTTAAAACAAACAATAAGCAATTGGTGGGTAAATGGGTATGAGGGTTGCATGCTGGATCACTTCATACTATCAGCTCTACTTAGAAGTCATGTGTTAAAACATATCCATACAGAATTTACAGCGGTTCCATAACAAAATAAGTATCATGACTTTTGTCTAAAGTTACATCAGCTGAATTTGTACCCTACTACTGAGAGCTAAGCCAATATGAGATGCATGCAAGCTCTTACAGGAATCAAAAAATAAAATCGGGTTAGTTTACTTATTTGGTAATTATACATCAGTTATGCTGACATTTCATAAAGACTGAAGACCTTACATTGCTATTTCTGATTTCTCTTGTCTGAGAAATAGTAGTGAGAAACTGGCAGGAAATCAGTAAGACCCTCTTACAACATTGTAGGGCAGCAACTCAGAACCATTCTGCCCAATAGCAATCGAGAATGTTATTGATTAAAATTTTAACTTAGTGAATATATAGACACTGTTTTTTTCATATTTTATGGTGCAATTTTCAGTTTTTGCATGTGGTTGTAAAAGTAGCTACTGGAACTGAGGCTCAGTACAGGTGATAAAATTTACGTTGCAGTGCTAAGTAACTCTGCCTCAATCGATTAAAGACAAAATAAGCTTCAGTGACAATATAAATATCCAAATGCCAATAAAATTATTTTCTGATCCACAAATATTTCTTGGTGAAACTTCAAGGAGTGAAGAACATACATGTCACTGGTTCCCATTGGCTTTAGGCAAGTCTCTTAACATTGGACTTATATCTTTATTGTAAATTGAGGATAATAAAATTATCTTTACATGCCATTATAAAAATTAATGTCACAGAAATACCATATAACCAAGTGGCATCATGAATCTCTGATTTATTTTCTACTTCTTTTCCAATTAGTATTTGGACTTTTTTCTATCATGTGTTCCCTGAAGGTGGCAGCAATATTCTGTAGTTGCATGGCTGTCTGACTTGATTCTATTGACCTCTAATACACATTTATTTCAATGTAAGTGTATTTGTACTTATGGATATTTATGATGTGCTAAAATCAAACTATGATGTCATAGGTAGTGCAGTTGGGGACATATGATGTACAATATCACCACAGAAGATGAAGAAAATATGTTGATCTGCCATGATAAGATTGCATGTTTTTTTGTCTGGAAAAATTCAGAAGATAAAAGAATATTCCAAAAGTATTAAAATTAACATTTTACTGTTGCTTGTAGTGAAAGTTCTTAATTTCATGGGCATCAGTGAAATCTGGGTCGTGTACGTTTTCTGGAGTGAACTGTTAGCTTGGTTTTGAGCACTATGTTAGCACTTGAGAACACTCCAAATATTATCTGTGATCACCGAAGGAAGATCATAGACTTCTGTAGGGTTCCCTGCAGTTCCATTCTTCTATTTGATATTAATAATTTATCCCGGCTAGAGTCACTTAGGTGAACTGCATCTCACACCGGCATCATGGGGGTTTAATTCAGAATCTCTAACACTTCTTTTGCCTTAGACTCAATACAGTTTGCATTATTGTGAAATGTTTTTTACTACGATGCAAGGCAATTACGTCAAGACTAGAAATAGTAAACAATTTAGAGATCTTTCTTCTTTCATTTTTGCTAGCAGTTACCTGGTCAGGGACTTGAGATCCCAGCTACAGTCTGAATGGAAAATCCTTTAAGGCAGCAAAGACATCTGTGCAGCACGGCTCTCCCTTCCTTCACCTTCCACCGCAGGGCTGCATAATGTTAGGTGACTCTCATGCCTGTTATTCTTCTGTCAGCTCCAAGTCTGCATTCACAATGCATCCAGGACAGTGGTCCAAGTTCTGGTACTCCTGTCTGAGAAGGGTGACATTTGAGAAAGGGAATTGAATAGCTGCTGATGGCTGTGCTCAAATGAGGTGGAAAATGGAGGCAGAGGCTTCCCTGTGAGGCTTCACTGATTCAGATGGACTTCCCAAATACTCTCACACTTTCAGACCTGGATGTGTCATCCTGAGAGAAAAGGAAGGAACTGCATTTGTTTAAAACATAATCTCCCCATGTGTGCACTGAACACAAAACCTACAATTTTAAGTTATGCTAACATATTTTGTTATGTTGCACTTCTAAGGAATCTGCTCAGCAAACCTGACAACCTTTTTTATATTTGTACATGAATATTCCTGTGACATAGAATTGCCTGACTTTCTTTTTGTCCTACTAAATTACTTTCTGTGCTACCTTGCAAACCAGTACTTTTGATATGCAGGGCTTGAATATTTTACAGTTGCTTGATTTTATGCTCATCTTTTGTGTAGTATCACTGAAATAACTTCCTTCAGATTTCCTCTCAAGATTAAAGTTAATTTCTGCACCTGTCATGCTGACATTTCAGAATGCATTCATTAGCTCTTCTGAGTTGCAGATGTGGTATTCTGTTGCAGATACTGACTGCTATTCCTTTTTGGCTTTCTCTCTGTCCTAAAATGTGTCATGGCTATAACTTTTTTACAGCATCCATACTATCAAGCTACATAAGTGGTTTTCTGTTGAATTACCACACCTTCTTTGTCTGTCTTCTGAAAATTGAATCTGTCCAGATAAACTACAGCTCTCCTTATCCAGTGAGCTGGCCTGCTATAGTTGTGAATCCCACTATCAAACACAATGTGATTTCCTTCCTACACCATCACACCAAGTGCTTTCTATAATCTTAGTAGTTGCAGGTAGGGGATCAATTACTTGAGACATTTGCTACATAAACTGTTGATTTATATCATTTTGTTAATACAAGTTATAGTCTTGTTTTATGAGTTTCTTCTAAGAGTACAGATGAACCTAGCTGGATGTGACACACAGAAAACTGTTTTCTTAATTTCTGGAATGTTGTAAAATGCTTGAAAAGTAAGCAAATTGTGTTCCTTGCTGCTTATTTGAAGCTGTACTCTTTTGTAAGACTAGTCCAATAGAACAGCATTTGGTCTGTGCATTGCCATCCCTTTGTGTACTTTCACCAACATGAGCTGTATACTTTGTACTTTGTTTTTCAAATATTTTGTATACTAGCAAACTGTGACCTCCTCAAACATCAAAGTGATGCTTTAAAGAAATAGCAAAAGCTTTGCTTGGTGATGACACTGTTTATTTAAATTCCAGAAAGCACCTTTTTTTTTTTTTTTTTTGACTTTCTCTTTTATTTCACTTAAATAATGTCTGGGATGCTAACACAATTTTACATCTAAGAAGAGTTTTTGGAGCTCCTCTGAACAAATACCATGTCTGCAGAAAATAAAGATGGATGGAGGAAAATAAATACCAGTCCTGAATGCCTTCACACACACACAAAAAAAATGGTTTTGCAGTATTGAAGTTGATGTGCCACCTTCATCTCTGGTATAATTCCACTGAATCTTAGTGTTAAGGATGAATCAGGTTCTGTAACTCTGTTAATACATTTCTCTGACATGAGTAATAATCTGTAAGTAACAAATAGAATGGTTAATATTTTCACTGGTATTTCTTTTAGTGCTCTCATGGCATGAGTAAAATTCCGATGGAGATATGGTTTTATGAGTCAAACTCATTCCAGCAAGGAATAAGACAAATACTTCTATATCTTGATACACCTTCTCAGTAACTGTCACAAATTTTGTAATGCAGATTTTATCCCAGACTGAATCGCTGTCTTCAGAAGATACTGGCAAGTAAATAAAATATTAGACATATATTACTCTATTATTTCTGAAAAAAAGAAATAATAAATTTTATCAAAACCATATGGCTTGCATCAAAATGAAGAAATCTGTCCACAGAGCAGGCATAACAGAAATACCTGGGTCTCTCTGCCTGTGCTTAAGGATGCAAAAGTGCAAAGGTGCAATGAGTTTGACAGGTCTTGCATCTCACCGATAGGGACTTCAAATATTACAGCCTGTTTGACATGGCATTCCAATTTTTTTAATCTCTCCCTGCAAACAATAAAATTTAAAAGCCTTCAAAAAATATATCAGTCTCCCCCACCACCAACTCCCCCCATCATTTCAGAAAACTTGTCCTTTCACTTTTTTTTTTAAGGGAACCACCTCCTCCATCCACACTATTCTGCTTATGCATACCTGTCTGGGGCAGTTACTGGAAAAGACATACACGAGTCCCTGTTCCCCTGAGTCAGAAGCTTATTTAAATCCCCAAGTTGGGACTCAGGTCCCTTGATTCAGGAGATACCTTTTTTCCAGATTTACCACACCAGGCCTGCAGTGTACAAATCAGTGCTGCTGAGGCGGAAAAAGCTGTGATTCTAGGGTGGGAGAAGTCAGCTAATGGTGGGGCTCGGAACTTGATAACTTGGGTTTACAGTCAAAGAAGATGTGAGCATATCCTGTTTCAGTAAGGCTGAGTGAAATCTTCAGTTCTTTCACATCATGAATATCTCATCTGTCAAATGAGGTTTGTGAACTTGTAATGACTTGATTGAAGACTGATTCCTCCGCTTGGAATCCTTGCATAAGGCAAAGTATGCAAATAATTTGATAATTACTATTTTACAATCTGTTTCACTTCTAGCACACTCTTTTAACTCAGGTTCCTGGGCTTGCACTGGAGAATAATGCAATAGCTGAAGAGAGAAATTGTTACAGATGTAGACTCTAGGCTGGAGTATATTGATTAACTTGATTTATGCTGATGGATCTATCTTAAATTACACCAGTGGAGAATTCAACCCCAGTTTTAAGGAGGATATGCTCACATCTGAGTAGTTCTTGGCAAAGTTCTAAAAAAATGTAAAAATACATTCCTGATTAGTTTTCAGCATAATTTTGCTAGCTGCTCTGTTACTTTATAGTGTTTATAGCACTAAATAACTGTAATGCCATCGTGTTTCATACTCTTTATTTTACTGCTTATGCACCATATGGTATTGATGTGCATTATATTGGATATAACTCAATACAATAAACATAGCATTACAAAACAGAGCTGCTGCATTTTTATTACAAGTAGGTTACCTCCTGTGATGAAAATAATATAAAAATATAGGGAAATTATTATTCCCTTTCTTCCTAATTTTAATTCATGAAGTAGCCCATGCTAAATTAGGTGCAATTTTCATTAAATTTTATACAAACATAGATCATGGTGTAAAGCTGTAAATACACTCTGCTTAGAATTTTATGGGGATTATACCTGATTTTTAAAATTAGCTTATGTTTGTAATGCTTTGCCTCAGAGGTTATTGGAAGATCAGTCCTCGGGGTTATTGCACATTCTTAGCTGTTTCTGAAGGCAGTGGATGCCAAGAATCTCATTTTGCAGAACCGAATCATTTATTCTTTCTATTATTTAACTGTATATAGAATTTTTTTGCATTTTATCCAGGACACTCCAATTCTTATCCATTAGAAACGGTAATACATGCCTAACTTACTGAGATGAGCTGTCCTCTGCAGATGACTAATTACTTACAGAAATACACTGCATGGCTCTCATTTCATGGACTTGATTCCATAATGGGACCTGGTAGCCAAAAAGGACTATAGAAACGGCATTTTTCAGGCAGTACATGTGAAGGTTTAGTAGCCCAAGGCCCTTAGCTCATTCTTACTATTTTTTTTTTGTTTTGCCTTCCCCCACATCCTGAAAGACATAGGTAGAAAATACAAAATGAGGACCTATCCATCAGATCCTGCCCTGGAGTTTAGGTGCCTTATCTAGGGCTGCAGGCACATGCCTCCACTTTTGGTATCCAGAGCCCATATTCTCTTCTGAGGGTAAGCACCCATCAAAACTGCTTGAATAGCTAGGCAGAGCGCCTGGTGCGTTTTCAGAGTGTGCCTAGTTTGTCTGAAAAGGCATAAACAATGGTGGATCTGCATATTAGGCTTCCTCCAGCCCGAGGGACCCCAAACCTTCCTCTCTCAGCTAACTCCCTATCAGCAACGTGTAATGTGATCACCACATGGAGGAGAAGAGGTTTCCAAAAGAGATGCTACATTCCTGTAGCTGGAAAGTGCATGCAGGGATGAAGGTTGACTGTAGCATTGTTGTTAACTACTGATGTGAGAGTGTTAGCACTTCTATTAAGTCTAGTAACTGTGTAACATAAAATACATGATCAGTCCTGACAGTAGAGACAGTTCCACATCTTACTCCTACATAAGTGTCCTAGTGAGAGCAGAGCCAAGCTCCCTCTAGTTAGCTTTCCCTTCCTCTTTGGCAGATCCTGGCCTCCTTCACAAATCCTCAGCAGTAGAAGGAAGTCTTACTTAGACTAGCTTACTCCTCACAAACTGCAAAACTCTTGTGGAAGCAGGTTTGTGTTGAATTCACAGTTTCTAGGTCTGAGTTAGATAGCATCAGTGATCACTGTGAGACTGAAACGGAAGGAGGTGTGCAGGTATTTGGGATCTTCAGAGCCAAACTGGAGGTTATATCCTAATTTTCAGTTTGGGGTATAAAGTTTACCAAAATTTGTTTATAGGAGAGCTCCTTCTGAATGGAGTCCTAAATGTTTTCCATTTTCACATGTGCATCTTTACTCAATTCTATGTCGGTGACAGTTCTTACACCAATTTCTGGTGCCTAGAATAACATAATAAGCATAGAATGTAGAAGATGTGTCATATTTTTTTATAAGTCTCAAACTGTAGCTTACTTTATGTAAGTTAAAGGCTGCTTTTATCAGACAAGTGTTAAAGCAACTTACAGTCTACATGGGGCACAGAATGGAGTGGAAGGCAATCTGGATCAAATGTACAAGGAAATGCTTACATTTTCTGTATTTTAGAACTTTTATCAGAAAGAGAAGCAGCATGTAGGAAATCTACAGCCAAACTTTCACATCATCTGTCAAAGGACATTTTTTAGTAAGTTACCAGAATCTGTCATCTTCCAACACTACAGGTTGCTTGGGTCAGCACATCAGAGCCTTGGTTCATAATGCATTATAAATATAATACACCAACACAGACTAACTTGTCCTGGATAACTTTTTCCAATGCCAGTGTTGTGGTTTAAGCCTCTCAGCCATGCAGTTTTCTCTCTCACTCACTTTCCTCTCTTTCTTCCCAACATTCCTGGACAGATGGGAAGGAGAATCGAAAGAATGAAACTGCTCAGGTTGAGATAAGAGTAGTTTAGTAACTAAGGTACAACACAAATCACTACTGCTACCACCAATTACAATAATGACAAGGCAAATACAAGGAAAGAATGCAATCACTCACCACCTACAACCAGCCCGACCAAGCAGTGCACCCCTACCCTTCCAGGTCTCTGCTCTCTGTTTTTCCATCCTGGGCATGACATGCTGTGGTATGGAATACCAATTTGGTCAGTTTGGATCAAATGTACTGTCTCTGCTTCCTCCCGCCTTCCGCTCCTCCCTGGGAGAGCATGAGACTCAGAAAGTCCTTGGTCAGACCAACACATTCTAAGCCGTAATTATAAACACTGGTGTTATCAGTGCTGTTCCAAGGCCGAAAGTCGAAAACACAGCATTGCACCAGCTACTAGGAAGGAGAAAAATGACTGCTGCTGCTGAAACCATGACAGTCCATAACACTGGCTTTGTTTTATCACTCTTATGATTTTACAGCAACACAAAACCAATGGAGGTACTCACCTGAATCCTCCTTGTTTCGAGTTTTGTTCTAACATAACTCAGTAATCAGAAAGAAATCACATCTAGCCTAGTGTTAGTGACCTAGTCATGCCTGGTAGTGTAAAAGCATGTCATGTGGGTCCCATGGAAGGGGAGACAGGGCCAAGCTCAAGCCCTCTGCCGTCATTACTGTTCAACCTGCTGCAACTGTGACCCTCCTGGAATTTTAAACAGAGGCACTGCAGTAGCTCATTGAGAGCAAGAGAAGCTGTTCAATTACTGATTATTCCAGCAGAGCCTGAGCAAATTAATTAATAATTAGGTGTGAAATTAATGTACACCTTCTGTTTTCCCTGGTACTTTTCTCATGCTGCTAATTTGCTTCTGCACCACCAAGGGACAAAGTAGATTTAAAGAATATGTTTGAGATTTAAAGAATATGTGGGAGCTAAAAGTCTCTTTAGATAAACCTTGTTACACTTGCTAGCTTTTTTAGTATTGCATAGAGCTTTGTCTTAACCCTTTGAAGTCTCTGACTCCTGAAATCCAAAATTTTTTTAGTGCCTGTTAAGACTTCATTTGCTGATGAGGAAGAGAAAATAGAGTTTTATCTTTCTGTTATATTATTCTTTGTAGATATATAGTTTATTATTTCATTATGTCTTATCCTATAAGTTTGCATTTCAAATGCATAGTTTGAGAGTGTTTATATAGAAAGTACTAGCTAGAAATGGTGTGAGTTGATGTTAGGGCCACAGTATTTTGTTTAATTTAGCAAAGTGTTGTTGGAAGGATTTTATATGTTTTTGTATGTTAAACAGGTCTCACTCTGAGGAAGTGGAGTGTACCTGACAGCCTCCATATGAGCACTTAATTATACACAAAACCAAAATGCAATGTGAGTATTTACAGACATTTCAGTGAAATGGTAGTTTGGATTGTCATCTACAATATAAGGTTTGGGAAGATCTCTTGGAAATCTGAGATGACACAAGTTTGAATCTCTGTCCCCCTTAAAAGGTGAGGTTAGGGACTTTTTGGTCTAACTGGCCTTCTCTGGGCCCTTTACTGTGTGTAAGGCTATAGCTATGCCCAGTTTTTTTCTTAGTCCTCATTCTATTAACTAGACTCTGACTTTTGTTTTCAGTAGTCTTACTAACTTGTCCACTCCAGGCCAATGGACAGGGATAAGGATACCTGTAGTGCAAGGGAAATTATTTACATGTTAGAAGCAAGTTACTTAGGAAGTTTAAGAAATGTACATTACTATAGGAGCAACACATGGCACACAAGAAGATAAAAGGCTCTTCTCCTTTTTAGAGAACAGAAGAGAATAGGAAATCCTTCTTTTCTAGGCAGAAGGATATTCACAGTCCCCAGTTTTACCTTTCTGAATGTACCTGACCTGGTAGGGAAGCTTAGCAAGTCTTTACAAGACTGCTTTCTGCTTGTGTTGAATTTGGTGCTATTCAGGTATCTCACCTCAGTTACAGGTAAAAGTATGATTTCAGTCAACTAATTTCAAAGGTGAAATTACTTTTGATGCACTATAGTAGTCTTTGAAATAGCTCATTTTTAATGCAGGTAATTTCCCAAACTGCTTATATTGCATACACTAAGAAAATAATCTGGACAGATTTCAGCTAACCCATTTTATTCAGATCAGCCTTCTTGCCAACATGTTACGAGAGGGACTTTTGTGGTCCCAAAGTCTATTTATTTTAGCAGTGCACCAAAAAGTAGCACTTTCCTTTCTTTGGATGCTATTTACCATCAAACGTTCTAGGGATAATCTGAACGGTAAATAGTTAGACCACTTGTAAACTGTGGTAAGAATATATGCCAACGTTTAGTTTTACAAAGGGTAATATTTGCATATAAATCCAAAGAACAGTTTACGTAAAGATTTTTAACAGGCTGATTCATCAAAAATCAGTTACAAAAATACATGAGGATTAAACAGAATCTAAATGTTATGTCTGGACTTAATTGGTATTATTATACATTTAAATGTTTGGCACTGTGTTTCCATAGTCCTAATAAACTGAATTTCTGTTTCTTAAACTGTTCCTGCTGTTTATCCCATTTGAAGAACTGTTTGTGCCTGGACTGGGTGGCAGAGGCAGAGAGGGAAAACTCTTCCACTGAAGTAGCTGCTGGTGAAAGCACTGAGCAGCACCTGCCATCTGGACCATGACACGTGTCTATGTGAGGGTCTGTCCCCTCAGCAGTAGTTTCAGAGTTGACTTGTGACTGCAGAGGCTCACCATCTCCCAGTAAGTCAAATTTTAAGGCACTTTCTGTGCAATCTTAGGTTAAAATACAGTTAATGCAAGCTTATTATTAATACGGATGTCATCAATTTCCTGATGTAGATGTTCTGTTTCTTCCAGTCTGTCCTCATAATCCCTTTCTAAGGGCACCCATTCTGCTTTTTCCATACAGTTGGACTCTCCTGAGTAAGACAGGGCCATTTATTCCATACCCATTTTTAATCTTACTTTCTGGTTATGGATCCTTTGTTTTAATCAGAAAGCTTTATCTCAGCAAAACCTTTCTCTTCAGTATTATCAATATATACAGGTGTACTATGGCAGTGCAAGATAGTTATTAATAATTATAACAATATTTCATTATTTCATCAAAATAACAAAATCAACATTCATTAATAACTTGGGTCACTTCTTTTCACTTTGTGGTTTTTTGCTTAGTTTAGGAATGGAAACTACCCTTCTTTTAGCTTTCTCTCTTGTGTAGTTTAATAGGTAGGTAGGTAGAGAGACGCATCTGGAAAAAGAAATTTAACTTATGCTTCCGTATCCCATTAAAGAGGAAGAACAAATTCTGCTGAACATATTGGAAATGCTTATAGTGTGTCCTTACTCTGTGCTTTCAATAATCACATGATTTTTTAAGTGGCAGAATCAGCTGTAGGCTTGTATCTTCACCTCTGTGAGGCACAAGTATCATAAGAGGGAATTATATTAAAATCCCTGAAACTGAATAGGAGGACAGAATGTGTGACATGCAGCAACTTTTCATTTCCACTACTTGAAGTTGGTGACGTGCTGGGGCAAACAAAGCAGCCTGTCTCAGGTGGGAACCTCCTGGGTGGTTGGCTGTGTGCTGCTGAGTGTGTGATAGTGACAAAGAGAAGGAGGGAACACCCCACTGGGCACACACCACTTGCAACCACACTGTTTCTCTTTTTCTGATTCCGTATTATATTCAATATTCTGATTCAGTATTGCATCTGATTACATCGGATTCAGGAATACATCTCTCTCTGACACCTAGTGGCTACTGCTTTCAGTGCTTGGATGGGAAAAAGAGCTGCACGTCATTATCTACTGAAAAAGATCAAACATGAAGACTTCTCTTTCTTCCCTTCATTTATTACATCATATTCATTTCCCAGTCTTTCCAATCTTTGTCACTCAGAGAAGCTTTGGGTTCACTGTATTCTAACACATACTGCTATAGTAGCAGAATACAAGACACTGCATTTTATAGTGGGAGGTGTCCCTGCCCAGAGCAGGGGGGTTGGAACTCGATGATCTTGAGGTCCTTTCCAACCCCAACTATTCTATAATTCTATGATTCTATATGTCTTTGTTTTACATTAATTTTTGTCTTCATAATTGGCAATGTCCTTCCACTTGCCACCAAACCAAAGCCTTTCTTCTGTCTCTCCTCTGGTTTTTGGCTGTTTGTTTTATTTTTTCTTTCATTTTTGCTTGAATTTGTAACAGAAATAGGATAGTGGGAGAGATTTATCAGGTACTTGGAGAATCTTAAATCCCTGTTGCTCTTACCAGAGCTCTGTGGAATGGCCACCAGCTGCTTTCTTCATTGTCCTCTACTGTGCCAGGCTCTCTTTCCTCCTTCTTCCTTGACCCAGCTTTCTATGATCCCTATTCCTTTCACTATCCGTTTGGAGCAGGGCCCCAACATGTATCATTACCTTATATGTGCTTCTGGGGAGAAAGTCCCAAAGTTGCTATTATTCTTTACAAGGTCTTCCTGGCCTCTTCCCTTACTATTTTTTTTCCCTCTCTTGTGAGGTATAGAAAGATCAGGACCTTGTCCTCTGAGTTTTCCTGAACTTTGGGTTCTAGCCATAAGTTCATTTCCCTAGAAGAGCTCATCAGGTCTATTTAAGTCAGTAGAAAGGCTCCTTGTGATTTTAGAGAGGTTTGAATAATGACCACGGGACCACAGGATGGGTTATGTTTGTCAGAATTGCTTTCTGCAGCAACCCCGTCCAGCAAGTCAGAGGAATGCCATAGCTCACGCTAATTTCCCTGGACACTGGCTTGCTGTTATAGTCAGTGGTAGCTACAGTAACAGTGATGAGCTCTTTCTTGGTTTGTGTTATGAGCTATTTGAAATGCATTTACTTTTTCAGTGATGGCATTATTAAGAATTTTCAGTCTCTCTTCACCAAAACAAAAAAAAACAAACCCACAACTTTTTTTGTTGGTTTTTTTTTGTTGTATTTTTTGTTTGGCTTGGTTTTTTTTTTTCTCTTTTTTTATGTACGGGCAGTGGTCAGCCAATTCATACAATCCATCTGCACTTTTACGACGATGCCTCATGTACAAAGCATGCAACTTGCTATGCAACTTACTTGATTGTTCACCAAGAAAACCAGGAAACATTCTCACATTTTACTGATGTTTAGCCAAATGTTTCCAGTATTCCTTTATCCATATAATATTGAGGTTAACTTTTTTTTTAAATATGTGACTAGTTACATTATGCCTCAGTCAACCCTTTGCTAAGTTTGATGCATTTAACACTTTTAATTGTAGCTTATAATTAGTCCTATCCTTCTGACCATTTCTGTTAACTCTTCATTGAACCTCTTCTTTATTTAGTAATGGTTTCCTGCTTATGAAATCAACTGTAAAATTCTCAACCTGTTAGCCACATTGTCCCATACAAATTTCAACATCTGAATGGTAAATAGGAGCAAGAGGATGGGCATCTTGCATTAATGTTTTAATGAACCTCTGAAGAAATTACTTTGCAAACCTTGGAGCTCCTAATTTTCTTCTTGGTGTGTATCTCTTAACTGTGCATACCCAAATATTCATGAGTTCTTGGCTTAATTTTCACAAGATCTTTACTCTGTAAATGTTTCTTGCCAGTTACTTCTGACCTCAAGATGTAATTTTGCAATTTTTCCAGACTTTAAATCACTTTATCCTTTGCAGTCTTTTATTTCTTCCTAATACGTAGAATCTCACGTTTTTAAGGTGTCATCTACTGACACTGTGCTTTAGAGTTACGTCAAATGAAAATAGTACAAAATCTGTACAAGTTGATCTACAAATTACGGTATTTATAATTGTTCATTCTTATTTTATTATGATTTCTCAACTATGGAATTTTTCTTCTTCTGTATATGTGGTCAAAGTAATTTAGAATAGAAAAATCATCTTGATCTTTTGTAACACTAAAAGAGGTGGTTGCAACAATGACAATTTTGCTGATTTAGTCACATAGTCAAAGAACGGCAAGATTGAGCAGAGAAGCCATTTGTTCAGCACTGGCTAGGAATTGGAGCCAGCACGGAAAAGGCAGTCATTCACATCAAAACCAAATCCTTAATTTATCAAATCTGATTTAGGGTCCAAGACAATTGTAAAGAGGATGAGACAAGGGATATAATAAAAATTTTTGAGACATCTCTGATATTATCTCATTCCAGCAAGTAAATGGTGAATTGTCCCATCTGCTTTTCCAGTTCAGGCTGTGATGGTATTCCTTCAAGTCTCGCGTATGAAAAACAAACAAACACACAAAAACAAGCAACAACACTGTCTCCTTTTAAGACATTCTCAGACCAGTATCATTGGAAGTTGAGAAATGAAGACTGTACAATCTCTGCCACTGTTGCCTTGCACTGAGAAAGCAACACTGGCACCTAATAGAAAGGAGAACATTTGACCCACCATTTGCACATAGGTTTCTTCTCTTTTCTTATCCTCATGAGGATAAGCTTCTAATGTGATGCTCTCTGGACAATGCTGTGTGTTAGTAACATGTTGACACTTAAAAAAGGGATGCCCATGTGTTCCAAAACCTTAGTGTAGCTAGGATCACTATTGATTTTAAATAAAATGCTACAAACTGACATCTTTTGCAGTTTAGCTCATTTTTTCTGCTGCAGGTCCCCCCAAAATCCATGTTTTCCCCTGCAGTTTTAGGGAGGCAGGGAGAAGAAAATCTTAGTTCTTGTTAACTTTCCCCCAGAGCCATATATGGTAGTCCAGATAATTAACAGTTCTCATTTCATCATATGAAACTATAAGACTATGGAGAACGGAAGGAAGAAAAGAAAGTTACTACAAAATCAGTTTGGGCAGTGTCACAAAACCTACAAGTGTCTCAGAACTGAGCAGCTAGGTATATCTGTTAACATGTTGTTCCCTTTCACTATTGAGAGCCTATTCACTAGGGCTGCATTTTCCCAGATGATGTCTAAACTTGGAATACGAAGACAGTCCTTGTCACAGTTTACAATCACAGCATAAAAATAGCAGGAACAAGTAAAAAAAAAAAAAATGCTAAAAAAAAAAGGTTTTCTGAGTTGAAACTTGGAAATGTTAAGTGAACTTGTCCTGCAAAACCAGCTTTCAGACATCTCAGTAGGCATTCATGGGTACTGGAATTGAGCATATACCCCAAATACAGGTTTAATACAGAAAGCGATGTTAAAAGTAGTATTTCCAAAACTTTTTCATGTTTAGTATTTCAAACCATAACTCAATTTTCTTTAACATAGACTGTTAAAATTATGTAAGCATTTATATATGTGCAATTCTAATAAATTCAACTAAGGCATTGTTTTGATAATGGATTCAAATGAATGAACTGCAGTCACCACTTATCTTCTGGAAAAAAGTTTCCCTCAGTTATCTTTGCAGATTTCAGCAGCTTTAGTGGGATTTTATAGCTCAAGACTTATCAAGCAATAGACAAAAGATCTCGTGAAAGAGATGGAAGTTAATGAATGGTATTCCTGAAGACACCAACTTAAAATGAGGTTGAATTAACCAAATGTTGTATCCAATCTGAAGATTTCAAATCCATCTAGTAGCACAGAAGGAAATGCAACACAGTTTATTTACATGGAATTTGGAACATTTTTTTCCAATAGAGCTGTCTCCAGAACATTGACCTCTGACAAAAAAACTCACAAGTCCTCTCAAAAGACGCTTCTGGGCACATGAAGGTGAAGGAAGTGATTGGCAATAGCAAACCTGGATTTTCCGGGCAATACTCATGTCTGATCTGCCTGATGGACTTTGATGTTGAAATGACTGGCTTTGTGGACCATGGAGAGCAGTGGATGGCATTTACCTTGACTTTAGCAAGGCTTCCAACTGTCTTCCACAATATTCTTGTAACTAGTTTGGGACATTACAGTGTGGATGAGTGGACAGGTAGTTGGTTAAAATCCAGTGGGGTGGCTGGGCTCAAAGGACAGCGATTAATGGATCGTGTTTACCTGAAGGCTGGTGATAGTGGAATGCCACAGGGACCCCTTCTCTGTAACATCACAGGAGCAGCGTGGTCTGTCCTCAGGGCTGAGCCTGCTGCACTGGGGCTGCACAGGGGACCTCCAGAACATTTATATGGCATAACTTTTGTAGAGCTGTCAATGTCTGCATTGTGGAAAGGATTTGTTTAGAAACAATGATACGTTTTTGCTTTTGAAAGCCTGTTATTATCACATAAGTAACATTTAAACTACTTATAGGAGACACCGGGCATCACTGGTGCAGATCTATTAACGTTGAACAATATGTTACTTACACTTGAAAATTTTATCTAGTGTGGACTCCAAACAGTTCTTAGAAATGAGGTTTTGATTTTTAATTTAAGGAAAAAAGAAAACAAAATCAATGTGAAGTAGGAATGAATCTACTTACTAATAAAAAACCTGCTAAGTGGCAAGTTTTCTTACTAAAAATTGAGTTTATTTGCCAGAATGAGCACAGAGTCAGAAAAAGTCTTTGTGAGAACAGCTGAATGGAAAAAGCCAAATTCAGCACTCAAATGTATTCACATAGACATCTTTGACTGGCAACAGGGTTGGCTGAGAGCATGGAAATTAATAAGCCTTTGCCAAGCAAAGAAAAACAGAGCCAAATTTCAGAAACCACATCACAGAAACATTTTCCCACTGTGCCTGTGGTTGTGGTCTAGTGGTCTGCTGAAGTGAGGGAGAAGAGAAGCATGAAATCAGACAGACAGATGTGTCTACAGGCACCAAGCAGCAAGAGCGTTGCAGCACAGTGGCAAGGTGCCTCACTGAGTATAACTCTTTCTTTGAAAGATGAAACTGCACTGAAAAGGAAAAAAAGTTTATTAATGCTTTAATAATTTAGAGAGTGATGGATGAGTGTGTTTTAAGTTATATCCTGCTTGTTGAATCACAGGTATGCTCTTCCTGAACAGGCTTTACTACACTGTTTTTCCCTCTCCACATGTGTGACAATAGGTAACTCATGTTATCAGAAGAGTCATTCTATAAACCTGCTTTCACTATGTTACTGAAGGATGCTTTAAATTACTCTATTAACAGTAAGGAAAACAAAACTAATTTTACATGAAAAAAAATCAACATAGCCTAAATTTGCTAGACTTTCAGGACAAAACAGTAAATCTAACCCAGTTATTTAGTGAATGGATACTTGACTTAGATTGTGCAGCAATAGAGGAGTATCCCAAGAGGAATTCTTATTCATAAAAAGTACCAAGTGATTACTAGACCAGATGGACTTAATTTCGTTCATATTCCTACCATTGTTTCTGGGCTAAAAAAACTTTTTTCAGTTATTTTCACTGGGACCAGATAGTAATAAAAGATTCGACTCTCAGTGCTCCTCAGCAGACATGCAGATAGCACTTAGCAAGTCTAATGGGCCTGGGGAGATGTTACTGCAGCGATAGTACAGTCAGCAGCTTTGAGTGCAGTGGCTTCCTTTCCTTACTGTATTCTTTTTTTTCTAAACCCAAGGAGTCAGCAGTCTGAGTCTGTCTTAAGCTGCTAAATTTTATTATTTCCCCAAAGAATAGAGAAGGTTATTCACAGAAATAAAGCCATTCACAATCTATTGAGACCAAGTATGCAAGCTAGCTGTTAAGTTCCTACTTTTCCCACCAAGGAGGACCATGCTTGGCCAGTGTGTAAAATACTGGCTGCACACCTTGCTATGTTGCTGTGTCTGCGTAGTGGATTTAGTAAAAATTCAGAGCATACTCTCCTCTGTCTGCTGAGGATGATTTTCTGTTCCATAGTGCAACTTGCATTATAATGATATAAAAAAAATGGGAGACATGAAAAATTGATGAGGCTGTGTGTTACTTTTTTAAAACCACTAGTGTATTAGAGATACAGTATGTGTAATGAAATATGAGGAAATATTTTTTCTTTGCTAATTAAAAAAAGTAATTAAAATTTGTAGTTATGGGTGATCTTCTCCAACACATTATTGATGGTCTTTTCTACACTTCATTTTTGAATGTTCCCTCTAGCTAAGTTTCCTCTTAATTCTGAGGTTTTGGTATTGTTTAGTGCAGTGTTAACTCTTAGGGAACAGCCAGCCCCTGTTGTGCCCCGAGAATGTCCTTGGAGGGCAAGGAGAACAAAAAATGAATTGTGCCTACACAGTGATTTCTCAATACATTTTAATGGCGAGGCTGGATACAAAGAAAGCAGAATCTGTGGCCTGAGCGACAGGACAGCAGTGGCTGCATTGTGGACAGCGGAAAGGCAGGAAAGCTGGGCTTGTGATTGAATGGCAAAGTCATTTCTGCCACGTGGATTCTGCAGTGCTTGCTGAGTTGTTGTTGAAGTTGGGGGGTTGAGATAGAACACCGCCTGAAACGGGTTATTTAAAGTGATAGCGGTGGCTTCTTTAATACAAAACACACTGCTTCTCCTTTTCACTTTGATCACCTCTTAAGTGACTTGACGGACTTCTGTTACACTGTGTATGCGAGAAGTTTCCACTGGCGGCAGAAAGGGGACCCGGAGTAAGAGACATAAAAAGACCAGGATTTTCCAAAAAGGCAGTTGATTTTTGAGGCACTTAAGTATTTTTCAGGAACTTCAGTGGAACTTGCTTCTTAGGAAGCACTATGTACCCGTGCCCTGCGGCTCCCTGCCCGTCTACTTTGCACGCATCGCTGGCTACCTACTTGCATCAGTTCTAGGCCATGAGGGAAAACTAATTAAAGGGGCCATTAGAGCATCACATGCAAAAGCATGCTTTGTGCATAAAACGCTTCAACTTCTGTTTGTACACCCTTCCTTTCCAATTAATGGCATCTGTTCTGTGAGTGTGCCAGTATATCCTGTGGTGCTTAGATCCGGAAATTGAAAGTTGAAATTTCTACTTAAGGAAGCTGAATGAAGGGTCTGCATTCTTCCAGTTTAGCCATTTCTGAAAATAAAACCAGATTTAAGGATGCAAGAAAGCACAGTAAAACCTGCAGCCTCTTGCAGCTCAGAACAGACACTTTTGGATGGAGGAGAGTTGCAGAAACAAAGACCACCATGAAAACCCAGGAGAAAAAGAGGACAAGGTTTGGGAAAGCCACAAAGAAAGAGGTAGACTGAGGACAATGGCACAGTAAAATTAAAGTCGGCATTATAAATTAAATCATGTCATAATTTTCCTGAAAGTGCAAAGCTGTGAGGCTGCTGGTGGAGTAATCCCTTTGCTTAATGCAATCTGCACTTGCTGGTGGAAACTGTCTTGCTGGATGTAGAGCACAAAACATTCCTGAATATGTTAATGCTACAAACTGTTCATATACTAGCATATTCTTTCACTGGAGCACTTGAAATAGAGAAGGAAATGACCTGTCATACCAACGACACAAACGTCCTTAACAGCCTCTAGCAGTCCTGCTGCATGCAAGTGACTGACCCAGCAGTGATCTGAGAACACTACAAATCTTATCTGCAAGCATAGGTCCTGTTTGTGCCTGCAGGCAGCCTACTCAATTACAGCCAAGGCTGAAAGCCCTTTGAAAGTTGGCCCTTAAGGTCATATCCTCTGTCAGGGATTTTTCACTGCAAGATACTCCAGGAAGTATTTGTAGTGCGTGCTCGTCTTGTTTTGCTTTATTTTTGATGTGGCAGAAACAACAACCTTTGGGAGAGTTCTGATAATCTGATTTACACTTTGTTTAGCAGTCTCACTACTACTATCTTGAAAATAACTCCCAATATGTTTTTATACTCCTATTCATTATCATCATATCTGATCATCTTTTGTGCTGAACAATAACAACAAAGGAACTGAAAGAGTCCCTGACATTTCTTTGGCATTTTTCTTTTTCGGTGTAGGTCTTTGTTTGAGCTGTGTGATTTTTACTTTTTAAGAGTCTGATATTTCTGTTTACTGTCTTTTTTTCCTTTAGATTCCTGCAGTTCAGGTCGGGGGGGGAGGGGAGGGATATTAATGTTTCTCAGTACAAAGCGTCATGGTTCTTAGAGCAGAGAGTTTAAGGTTTTGCTGTATTTTCTAAAGAAAGTCAGAACATAGTATTTTTTTTTCTTTCGCTATAACTGATTCCCTTTTGTGAGGAATGCTTTTTCCCCATACTCTCACAAGATTTGTCCTCTGTTTTTCAGCTTGGCAATGCTGTAAAAAAGCTATCTCCATAATGGATATTTTACCCTTTAAATGCTTGCATGCGCTTAGCAGCTGTTTTGAAAAGTGTCACACCACCAGAATTGAGCTTTTTCAGTTTAACATTTTGCTGTGACTTTCTCAACCTTCAAGGTTCTTTAGTTTACCCTTTTTAACTCTGTAAACCCACTGATTTGCATCCTTTTTGTATTGCTATTAAGTAACCTGCTGGGTAAACGCAAAGGCATTTAAAAGAGTAAATCTCAAACTGATAAAGGAAGAATGCTCAATTTGTTTAAAGTATATATATTAATGAAAACTGCTCAGTGGAAGTGGAGTATGAACCAGCAAGTTTATAAAATGTTGAATTCTGTTCTTTTAGAATAACAAAAAAAAAAAACAAAATTACATTCTTTAATTGAGAAGATGTTAACTAGAAGAATTAACAACACAAAAAAAAAAAATCAGAAGGGATTTAGAGCACACTGGTAAATGGATAGAAGTCATGTAGGCAACCTACATTTTTTTTTTATCTTTCTTTGGTTTTTCTGATTTTACAGTGGTGAGTTTGTCCATTAGAAGTCATCCTTCATTTATAATACAGCAAGTGATAGGAGAATCTTGCTGAAATGAACTTTCAAAATCCCTTAAGTAGGCATCACATAACCAGGAGCCAAAGAAAACAAAAATTGAACTACCTGTGGTGTGGTCCGTGTTAAGAAATGGACTTCATGTTAAATAGCTACTCTGCTAGATCTCTTTTGGTATGTAACTGCATAGCCCTTTCCTGCCACAGACTGTCTGCAACAGAAGTGTGCCAGCGCTCAGAGGCTCTCACAACAACCTTTGTTTCATCTCTGTCTACATCTGGGTCATTACCTTCCACATCATCAGTACTGAGAATGAAAGTACAGTTAACAGTTAATGAAAATAGAATGCTTAGTGAACTCAAAGGAATCTCACAAAATTGTTTCCAGCCCTACCTGGGCTCTTAGTAGTGGTGTATGGGCAAGCGTTGATCTGTTGGCTATATAAAACACACTATCATGCAGAACTGGGCAATGCAAAACCCTCTTGCTTGGTATTTGCAAGTTGTCATTGGCAATGAGGACTGTAAAGTACCCTGCAGATGTACTGGACATGCTTTGGAACAATGCTAAGACAGTAATGGGGAATCCATGTGTTAACAAAATCCAGTTCTCATTCTGAAGCAATTCTTTGGTTAAATATGGACTTCTTTTGCTATATTACAATATATTATCATGGCTAATGGTTTCCAAATTTGGGGGGGGGGCACAGGCAGCAAATTCAGTTGTCTAAAACAGCACAGTGCCATTTGAGATGTCCTCGGGCACATTGTGTCCTATTCCACTGCTCCAAAACAGCATAAGGTATCTTGTTTGTCCTGTGTCACATCTGCCAGATAAAACGAGAGCTGCTTGAATGCCATTTGAAATACATCTCAAATGGCTTTAGATGCTTGGTTTAGTCCACTGACCAAGCCTTCTATGCTTATTTCAGGTAAGTCTAAATTGGACTTAAGAGGAATTAACTTAAGGTGAACTTAAAGACAACTCTTGCCAGAGAGATGAGCATCTCCAATATTTCTATGATTTTCTTCAAGTCCCATGGATATCCTGAGTGTACAAAACGGCCCCAGACACCTGTAAATATAGGTAGTTTCAAAGCGTGCAATTCATGCAACTAGATTTCATCCTTAACATCTACCTAATTCCTGTTTAGGCTCCTACATTCTGTGTATGAAACACAGGACCTGTCATTTAAATCTAACATGTTAGTTCAGTCTGTTTGCTTTTCACTAATATGCTAGTCACCACTTAACTTGGAGGCACTTCATGCAGAAATGAATTGTAGCATGGGATCAAAGCTACGAAATTAAAGACAAATCCTTTTCTTAATGTTTAAATAAAATACAAGGGCTATGATTTCTAATGGGAGGATCAATCTAGCCTTAGCAGTATCTTATTTAATATGCTTTCTAGCACAGGAAAGAAAACAACGCTGTCATAGAAGTTTTTCCCGCTACTCATCTCTTTACTGGAGCCTCTTGTTCTTAACAATTTTGAATTTTCCAAGGTAAAGTGACAATTCATCATTTTGAAGTGATGTTATCACTCAAATCAGAACCCATAGTTTTTGTTTTCCAGGGAAGCAAAAAAAAAAAAAGTTTATCAAAAGAATACTCCTTCATGGATGACAGGAAAAAGAGGCAGAGGTGTTTGGCATATTAGAATCTGACTGTAGTTATATTTCAAAGAATGAATGCACAGGTAGAAATGTAATACTTGTCAGATTCCTAATAGAAAAACATATTTCAAAGCTGCGGAGTTCAGTTCACCTTGAAGAACTCTTTATCCAGCTCTTGGAAGAGCTCTGGTTCAATGCACATCAGAATGGTGATAGTTCCATAGTGGAAACACAGAACTTAATTCAGTCCTCTCAAGGGCAAACCTGGGCAAGAGCTTTAGGCTGTGTCAATGGAAACAATTTTATAATAGTCTAGCAACATATTTAGGAACTAATTCTGTTCCATGTTGTACTTACATTAATTTGACTGTTACTATGGACCAGTGAGTGACTGGCTCTTGAAAATCAGGCACCATACTGCTTCTATTTATGTCCCTCAGCTGTGTCAAGAGCAGCCCACAAGAGGTTTAGAACAGGCAGGGTCAGCAGGGAGAGCAGTGGTGTCTAGCTGGATCAGCCAAGGACACCAGTGTCTCCAGTATGAAATCATAGTGCTCAAGTGGCAAACTGCTTCAATGCAGTTCCCCCTTACTAAAATCCCTGGTACCTGGACAGAAATTCAAACTCCTAATGATGGCAATTATTAAAAAAAAGAAAAGATAAAGGAACTATTGCTTGTAAAAAATATCCCTCAGTTTTCCTCAAGTTTTTGCTCCTGATTCATTCCCTATACCAAACTTTGCCTGCCTTTCTCTAGCAGAGCAGTCTCTTGTCCTGCTAATCATCCCACTGAAACTCCATAAGAGTTCCTGAGCAGAAAGACACTATTCATTTCTCTAAAATTATCTAGAAGATGAAAGCTACTTGTGGAGCAGGCTATATCTCCACAACTATCATTGAGACAGCACCATATGGAGCAATTTGACTGAGACATTAAGAAAATGCACCCTGTGCACTCAGGCAGGTGATATTGTTAGACCAATATTGCCCAGCTTCTGACAATTTTCCAGCTTGTGCAGCTGTTGGGAACATCTGGGCCTTAACGTTTCTGTAGTTAACAATTCTTCCTCTTGCTTTGCCTCAAGTGTACACATCCCACAGCCTGACTCTACTGAGCACTGAGCATTAAAATAACAGATTTGCTTTCAGAATAGGATAGTAATGGATTCAGTTCACCTTAATCACTGAATAGCTTCACTGCCTTGGAACAAATCTGAATCTGTTGCCAGGTCTGTCATCAGCTTCTTTTATACTGGTAAAGATTTTATTTATAAGGGCCTTAAGCTAGGTGTGTAGGGGAATCTGAAAACTCTGTCCTAAAGGACAACTTGCTTCTTCCTGATTATCATGAACACTTTACAGGTACAGATACATTGCATTTTAGCTGGCTACAGTAATTTAGGTGGAAAGGTAGGTGCTGCAAATTTCAGGGCTAATTAAAAAGACTTTTGACAGCAGGAAAAAGTGATACGCCCTGTTTTTCCAAATCTGCGTTCTAGTCAATCTGTCTTTTTAATTGATCTGCAAGACAGTATCAAATTATTCAAATAAATAATGGAAGTAAACTTCAACTAAAAACCTGCTGAAGGGGAAACTGCCTCTTATTAAAATGACATCATATGATTCTGTTCAGCATTCTGACAAATACACACCCATCAATATTCTTCCCTCAGTATGACAGAAATTGTTCAGATTAATGGCTGGCTACTGGTTTTAGAAATTGTTCAGATTAATAGCTTGGGTCTCGATATGAATATCTATTAAAAATGTCGAAAAAATTGACATCATATTTTTCAATGGGCAGACCATGAACAACTGCATTACCCTACAGCATTATTTAATAATTCAGCAATTTCAAATATATAGCAATCTGAGAAATTTAGTAATTAAGCTCCCACGTGAAGCACGTGTGTAAGCCAGTTGTTTTCATAGGCCCCAATTCAAGGTAGAAAGACAATTCAACAGTCTTACCTTTGGGCAAACTATGCTTTGGAAGGAGGAATACTAAGGAACAGAAAATGAAGGTTAATCCTTCAATAGCTGAGTCATTTTGAAAACCATCTCAGAAGAATTCATATGCCTTTATTTGTGTTTAGAATAGGAGAAAAAGTTGGGAGTAAGACAAAACAGGTCCTAGAATCACAGAGGGAATCACTGCTGGGAAAATATCTGTCTCCATGAAAACTGCTTTCAGAAAGTGAAAGCGCTTTCATTTTAAACTATAGGTACTAAGATACCGGAAGAATGTACAAACCTGGTGATCATTTGGCAAAACACATCAGTGCATTCTCCTGTACAAAAGCACAACCTTGGACGCAATTACTGGGTAACAACTGGAGCATGGAAAGAGCTAATCTACAGGAGAAAATAGATCAGGGGATAAATGGAAGACTGGTGGACTTTCAGCTTTGGAGAAGGCATTGGGACTGACAGCATCCCTACAGGCTTGACTATCTCTTTCCTTGTTTGGTTATGGCATTCCCCAGTTGGTTTTTTTTTTTTCATCTCCATATAAAAGTTTACACCTGCTTACAAGATAATAATTCTGATTTTTGTAGTTATGAATTTTAAAGCAGACTTTTTGTCCCAGATACAGTAGACACAATTGGTACTTTGTAAAAGAAATTTTGTTGAAAAAAGGGAAGTCTGTAATTTAATCCATCCACTTGCATAGCCGGATCTTCCTTTCATACATTGCCAGAGGTGGTATATGTAGAATATAACCCTACTTAACAATAAGAGAACAGTTTCCAAAAGCTGGAGGGCAAAAGGTAACTAAATGAGCAAGAGCAAGATCTACTGAAATCATTAATTGCATGGTACTGCATATGCGTACTCCATGACTTTGCATAAATTTCATAATGGAGCTCTGTTTCTTACTGATTATATCCAACCACAAAATCTTACATTAACAAGGTAATTTTACAAATTATCTTTCAAATGCAGTCGTTTTAGCTCAGATAATCCTATTTCCTACATTTATCCATTATTTGCTCCACCATGAGCCATGATTCAAAGTCCAAGTTACTTGGATGCTCAATCTGATTTTGAGAACTACATTAATCCAGCAAAGTTCTTAATACTGAGCAGGGAGCACTGCTCATTATGAAATCAAATAGAGAACAAAGTAGAAGGACAAATACACAAAAAAAAAAAAAAAAGAAAAAACAAGCAAACAAAAAAAAAACCAGGCAACCTGAAAATCTAAGTCACTATGATAATAATTAGAGACATACCTTAATCTGGCTGTTTCAAAACCAAATCAGATCACATTTACAGTAGAATAATTGATATTGAAACATCAGTCATATCACTGTCTGGTTTGTATCTTTAATATTTCATACACACCTATGTGTGTTTTTCTCCCATGAAAATCACACTCCTGTAGATTGCACCGCTGTTACATGCAGTTCTGTGTTATGGGTCTTTCCAGCTACTGGAAATTCTAAAATACCACCTCATCTTTTCTGAAGAGAAATAGCCATGGCAAAGTGTTCTTTGTGCACATCCATCATGCACTGCATAACTTTCAATAAGAGGTTTTCATCTTTATGTGATACTTTTTTTTTTCCAGATTGCTTTATTTGATGTTTAAGAATCATCTGTGACTTTGGCAATATCTCCTCATGCTGTTCACTTCATGGAGATTAATCTCTACAGCTTTCAAAGAGGACACAAGAAGTATGCATATCTGACTATATTTCAGCTCTCTCCAACAGAATGAAGGAGTAAACCTCAATTGTTAAAATACTATCAGAAGATTTAGAGGCGGAAATAGCTTTCATTAGGTACTCTCATGTATGGTTTTCCGTTTCAGAGCTGCTGTCTTTTCAAGGGCTTTTGTCCAAGCTAGTTGTAAACAACTCAGGCCACACAAAGACTGAGAACAAAAACAATGAATTTTTAGAATCAATTCCCTGATAGTTGGAAATGATATTTCATCATTCAAGAGCATCTTTCGTAGTCTGCTTTCTACTTTCAAATCTTGTCCTTTCTCACCTTCCCTGCAGAAAACCAAATAATCAGACAAACAGGAAAATCCCAAACTTCGCCATTACTCTTCATTTCAAGTTGCATCACTGGCTTGGAGTGTAAATTACTGTTCTGCCTACTCTCTTGATTTGTCTGTGTGTAATTCAGATGCAGCCAGCATTGGAAGATTTATCAGACACAAAAACCTGCAGGACAGATTCTCTGAAAGCATGGTTTTTAATTAAAATTCACATCTACTTAGTTATCAGTGGAGTCATAAAGCTTATGGCCAAGAGAGGTGATCATAACATTTTGAGTTCCTAAGTATTGTAGCTGTTATTCCTTGTTGTTGAGTTTTGGGTTGGTTTTGGGGGTTTGGGTTTGGTTTTGTTTGGTTTATTTTTGGGGGTGTGGGTGGGTTTTTTTTTGGTATTCTCATAGCTTTGTACTGAGTAAAACAACTCAAGATTTTACTACAACACATCCACTGCATTCTGCATTTTCTTAAGGACAGTCATAAAGGATGAGCATTATTATAAGGGATTTTTGCTGAAAACCAAATATTAGAATCAAATTAATGTGGCTTTATAAGTGTATTTTTATTAGGGGTGAACTAGAGGAGTGCACACGATCTTCTGTGAGGTACTCTTGTGGGTTTACTATGAAACCAATCAAGCAGTAGAGAAAAATAGTAGCACGAACTGTAGCCTACAAGTAACTCAAGGGTTGGAATGATGCATATCAGGAGCATTCCTGAGGCATTCCTTAAATGCATTAATGTAAACATTTAAATGGATACTTTTGTGTAAGGAGTAAATCTGTAATTATCAAACTGTGCCTGGAAATATCATGTAAAGACGGAAAATGTCTAAATTAATTTGATACACTATTTACTATGGCTATTGCAGTTAACACTGCGACTGCTACAATAACAGGACGGATGGAAGTGGTAATATTCTTTACTTTTTGCTAATTTTTTTCCCCTAACATTAACTTATATCTACAGTAAAGAGGAGAGATGCTTGTGATTTGATTATACTGTAAATAGTAATAAGAAAGAGTTTATAAATAACTGCTGCTTGCATCTGCCAGTAACTTCACACATTACCTATGGTTATTTACTTTACACAGTATATTTTATATGATCTAAACACACACAGTGCCTTTCTGGAAGTGACACCAAGTGTCAGCATGTCCTCAGGTATCATTATTAATTGATACTTTTTCTATTGACTTACTATTAAGTAATTTCAATGCTTCTAGAGGTAATTAGACCGCAAGTGATCCAAGTACCTGGCTTTACTGCAGGGGAACGCAATATCCAGACAGGAACATTACGGCTTGACATACATTCTCTGAAATTAAAGTTGCTGTTAAAACTATTGCTGTATCATATAGCCCAGAAGGAATTGACCACATCTGTTATAATTACTTGCCTCATATACAAATGGCTGACACCTTTAATGAAAAATACTTGTGTTGTAGGTTTGTTGACAAAAGAATACAACATATTGCTCCTGAAAGAGCCAGAACATCTTAACAGACTAATATGAAAGATAGCAAAGAATCTGGAAGACAATTAATGCTAATTAATTAGTTGCACTAATAGACCTTGAAAACTCTGGGGTACTAGGAAAATCATTACACTATGTACATTTTGTATTTCATATGTAATACAGAAAACATGTCACAAGAGGAAAAATAAGGACTGATCTTCCGAAATGTACTTGTGGTGAAAGCTGATTGATTGCACAGGTATTCCAAGCTGATAGATAGCAAAGCAAACATTCCAGCAACTTGGCTTTCACTGGAAAACTGAAACAAAACGGAAATTGTCATTCAGTTTGTCAAAGTCTGAAAATGCTATGACAAGGATATATTATAGACCATGATATAAAAGACCTTGGAATATATTTCAAGAACCATTACTCTTTCAGGTGGAAAGCCTTCACTAGTTTCAAATTCTCAGATATTAGTTCCTGAAATAAGGGAAGAATGGGCATAAGTGATGTCTGAGTGACATTAACATCTACAGTTGATTATTTTATTAATGAGCCTTTTCTTTTTTTTTTTTTTTTGGGGGGGGGAAATGAATAAATCCACAAAATTATATATATACTTTATTTCTATTTAATAGGTATCCTGAAAAGTGTTTATTTGTGTTCGTGTGTCTATACATCAGCATATGTATAAGCTAATGGAGCTGCATGGAATCGATGAAAAGGGAAGGCTGTGGAATGCCTTTCTGGCAAAGAGAATGTTCACATATAGGGGATTCATGGATGCTGCCACCAGTCTGCACCCTTCTTCCACTTGTAGGTTTTCTCACCCCCTCACTTCTTCCCCCCCTGCACCCCCCTGGGACA
>JASSUY010020412.1:0-10671 GCA_032466535.1 Forpus xanthops
GCTTCTTCCAGGCTTCCCTCCTCCCTAGCAGAGCATGAAACTCGGAAAGTCCTTGGTCAAACCAAAACATTCTAAGCCATAACTATAAACACTGGTGCTATCAGCACTGTTCCCGAGCCGAAAATCCAAAACACAGAGCTACACCAGCTACTGCTTAAAGGGGAAAAATGTCTGCTGCTGCTGAACCCATGACATCACCCATCTCAAATAACTCTTTAAGATAAATCTGTCTTTTACTTTTGAGTTATAATTACAATTTGGAGAAAAAGAAGAAAAACAAAACAAACCCAACTCTGTATTCATAAATATTTCTGAAAATATATCTAATTTCAGAAGAGCAATATTTATAGTCGGTATAGAAACTAAGAATTAAAAGAAAAGACGTGAAGGAATTTTTATTTTTGTTTCACAGAAAAGAAATGAAGAAAACTAATGACCGTCATCAGTAAAGATGAAAGTACATGGAAGTGGCATACGAGAAGAATTTAAATAAACCAATTTATAGAATCATAGAATAATTCAGGTTGGAAAGGACCTCAAGATCATCTAGTTCCAGCCCCTGTGCCAGGGGCAGGGATACCTCACACTAAACCATGTCACCCAAGGCTATGTCCAGCCTGGCCTTGAACACTGCCAGTGATGGAGCATTCACAACTTCCCTGGAAAACCCATTCCATTACCTCACCACCATTACACAAAAGAATTTCTTCCTCTCATCCAATCTAAACTTACCCTGTTCAAATTTGAACTCATTACCCTTTGTCCTCTCACTACATTCCCTCATGAAGAATCCCTCCCCAGCATCCCTATAGGCCCCTTCAGATATAGGAAGGCTGCTAGGAGGTCTCCACACAGCCTTCTCTTCTCCATGCTGAACAGCCCCAACTCTATCATCCTATCTTCATAGGGGAGGTCCTCCAGTCTCCTCATCGTCCTTGTAGCCCTCCTCTGGACTTGTTCCAACAGTTCCATGTCCTTTTTATGTTGAGGACACCAGAACTGCACACAACGCCCCAAGTGAGGTCTCACAAGAGCAGAGTAGAGGGGCAGGATCACCTGCCTCTATCTGCTGATCACACTTTTTTTGATGCAGCCCAGGATGTGGTTGGATTTCTGGGCTGCAAGTGCACACTGCCAGCTCAGGTTCATTTTTTTTTTATTGATCAACACCCCAAAGTCCTTCTCCGTGGGACTGCTCTTCTCTGCCCAACCTGTAGTTCTGCCTGGCATCACTCTGATCCAGGTGTAGGACCTTGCACTTGGCACAGTTAAAATTCATCAGGTTGCCATCAGCCCACCTTACACGTGTGTCAAGGTCCTTCTGGATGGCATTCCTTCCCTCCAACGTATCAACCGAGCCCCACAGCTTGGTGTCATCAGCAAACTTGCTGAGGGTGCACTGAATCCCACTGTCCGTGTCACCAAAAAAGATGTTGCACAAGACCGATCCCAACACCGATCTCTGAAGGACACTACTCTTTACCGGTCTCCAACTACACATTGAGCCCATAAGCATAGCTCCTTGTGTGTGGCCATCCAGCCACTTCTTTATCCACCAGGTGGTCCACCCATCAAATTGATATCTCTCCAGCTTAGAGACAAGGATGTCATATGGGACAGTGTCAAGTGCTTTGTGTAAGTCCAAGTAGATGACATCAATTGCTCTATCCCTGTCCATCAGTTCCACAGCTCCATCATAGAAGGCCACAAGATTCATCTGGCAGCATTTCCCTTTAGTGGAGACATGCTGGCTGTCACCAACCACCTTGTTATTTTTCATGTGCCTTAGGATGCCTTCCAGGAGAGTCTGCTCCAAGATTTTGCCCAGCACAGAGATGAGGCTGACTGGTCTGTAGTTCCCTGGCTCATCCATTTTCGCCTTCTTGGAAACGGGGTTATGTTCTGCTTTTTCCAGTCTTTGGGAACTTCACCTGACTGCCAAGATTTTTCAAATCTGATGGACTTGTAATGGCTTAGCAACCTCATTCTCAAGTTCCTTCAGGACCCACAGATGGATTTCATTAGGTCCCATGGACTTGCATACATTCAGCTTCCTAACATGGTCTCAAACCAGATCCTCTCCTACAGTGGGCCTAGGGTCTTCCTGAAGAACGCATGTAAAGATTCTCGAGTTTCAGTTTTTTGGCTTGGCTGTTTTTTGGTTTGTTTTATTGGATTTTGTTTGGTTTGTTTTTGTTTTTGTTTTTTTTTCAGAGGGTGGGTGTTGGGTTTTTATTAACATGGTAGCATTCTTTTAGATATTGATTTGCATTTCTTCATTGGAAACACTTGCAGACATATTAAGACTAGATAGAAAAATCACAGATGTGTATTTCCACTTGACTTCTCAGGCAAGAAAGCCAAAACCAGATGTGAATTTCTGCTTGATCTCCCAGGCATACACACAGCAAGAAACCAAACCTGAGAAAAAAATGCAGAGGTTCAATGGTGAACGGATGTTGATGGTGTGGAAATAAAAAATAATAATCAGCCTCTTGTCCAATAAGCTGTTAGTATAGTTTATAAAAGGTGCATGAAGGTACATTTCTTTGCATATATGTGGTACAGCAGCTGGTATGGAAAGCTGTCTCCATAGTGCCCTTTAAATATTAATCCCAAATGTGAAAAGATTCTGAGGCAAGCTAAGTAACATATCTAAATGAAACAAAGAAAATCCCAGCTCCATACAAGGATTTTATTCAAGAAAATGTTTTGTTCAAACAGGTAGAATTTATTTCATTAAGGCATAAGAAATAAAATTGAACTCAGAAGGGATGGAGTTTTAAGCATAAGCAAATATCAGGGAAAAGAAAATAAATTTTTCTTTTTTAAATCTCTTATTTAGAAAAGGTGTCTTCCTTAATAAAAATTTAATATGCATTTGAAGCTAATTTTAGAAAATATCACTTTCTGAAGTAATAGTGTCATCTTTACATCAAGGGCAAAAGAAGATGTGTATTAATTTGGTTTCTGGGGACATGATGCATTTCTTTTTACAGGTATATCATGTACAGAGGAAGCTGAAAGGTGGAGAGTGTGAAGCAGAGCTTTAAAAGATCATCCTAACTATATCAGCACCTGTCAGTTAATTTCATTGTCCTGAATCATCTCTAGGAGATATATTTGGAGAGGTGACATGCTGTGTATCAAGCTCCCTCTGCAGCATCCTTTTCCTTCCTGCTCAGCTGATTTCTCAGCTGACCTCATAACTCAAATTCTGAAGAAGTTTACATCATCATGGGCTTTGTGCAGCACAGTTAAAAGAAACCAACCCCTCCCAGAAATATGCAGCCATTCCCATTTTACTGAGTACAAAAAAAGGAGCAGCTGTAGTAAAATAAGTTGGGCAGCATTGGGTTTTGCCATTTTTTTTTTTTGTTTCAAGTATCAATTGCTCAGAACACTAATGAGAACAGTGTCTGTTGTTAATCAAAATGGTCTAGGGAAGAATACCTTCAGCATATTTCCATTCATTTATCTCAAAACGAGAGAATAATCTAGTCCCAAAAGTCATTTCTGACCATTCAGAAGCCAGGACAGTGTTTAGAAGCTGATTAGATAATAATGATAATTACAGAAAAATACCCATATGGTCATTATTATATCAATTTTGCTGCTAGTAATTATGGTAACTCCTGCAACAAACTCACCTTGTGCAGTCATGCAAACTAATTAAAATGTAATTTCCACATCTGCAAATGTTTTTGCCAATGGCTAAATTCAAATGGAATTTCTGAGTGTGCTACAAGGAATCCTAAAGCTCAGAGAACATGCTGTTTCAATACCTGGGCTGTGCTTCAGGCCTTTCCACCAACTCTGCGTGCCTTTCAACAAGTAAGTGCTACCATGCCTGCATATCCATCTGGAACAAAAACATGTAATATTCCATGTTTGTAAGAGGAGAAGGAAAGTGATCAAAGCTTAACTAATCTTGGTCAATAGCAGACAATGTTTTCAAGCATCACTGCTTCAAATTTAGGGAATTAAAATATTAAGATGTCTGGTTCTCAGTAACTAAGCTTTATTTATTCCAGGTGCCAGGAGATACAATTTCAAAGGACATTTATTCACTGCTTATGGATTAGCTGGAGGTTGGCATTGATTCTGGAAGACCTGTACTGCATATCAAACCAGGCATCAAACAGGCTGACATAAACACTTCCACGGTACTATCAGGTCAATGAAGCCAGAACCCTAACCAAATAGCCAAGATGCACAGTAAATATGTATACCAGATGAAGTTAATGCTCCCTTTTTCATTGCTGTTTTCACATAGGCTAACAGGATTAAAGGGCTGATATATCATCCCTCACAGGATGAGTAAGGACAAATACATAGGAAAATTTTATTTTTTTTTATTCCTATAAATTTGCAAGCAGAGAAATCCAGCTACAGAAACAGCTAATGGATGTATTTTACATTCTTTGGGGTCTTTCAGCTAGAGATGTTGTCTCAGTGCAAAATAAAAACCAATGAAGTGATTATTGCCCGACACTTCTGAAGGCTGCTCTGCATGCGAATCAGATGTCTGATCCATGCATAAACACCACAGAAAAGCTAAATATGGGACAGGGAAAAAAGCTGGGTTTTTTTTGTTCCACTCATAGTACCCCCGCACTGTAAGTCTAGGAAAAAAACATACACATTGAATGACGTATGATATCGTCCTAAGTGAAGCCAACAGCTAGATGAAATCCCCAAATCTATCCATTATTTTTTACTGCCACTGAAGTGGGTGACAACTGCCAAGTAAGCAAACAAGAGGAAGCAGGATTTTTTTCCCAAATGGATTTGAGGAAATTCATCATGCTGGTAAATATTGTACAGCTTTAGTCTGATCTACAGACATAAAATTATAATTTCTGCCACTTGGATAAGCTCTTATCTTTCAAATGCCCTGTTCTGATAGAACATTTTGCCCTATTTTTCCTTTTGACATTAAGTGAATGAGTATTTATGAAGAATATTCAGGTGTATTTAATTTTACAGATGAGTTTTTCTGGTGTCAGTATTCTCATGTGAAATATACTTCAGGTATTTTGTGGTTGTGAAGTGAAGAACAAAAAAGGTTTTGGCTCACAAGACAAGGTTGAAAGAAAGTCAGATCATATGACATAAATAACAACATGATTTCAAATAGATAATCAAAAATATTAATAAATAAAATAATAGCAAAAAATATGTGATTGTCAATATATTTAAAAATATCAATGAATGGAAATCTTAGGCCATTTCAGTCTATGTTTTTCTTAAATTAACATTTTTTTCTCTTCTTTCTTTGAATTTATATTGCAGTTCTCAATATATATTGGATATATGCATGCGTGCATGCATATACTGAAAGGTTGAGGTTTGCAAGGAACTTCTGTGGAGAATCAAATACTGGTTCATATTATATCTCTGCCTATGTTTTAGTGAGAGCACAGGTTATAGAACAGATGAAACAATAGCAAAATAACTAAATTCTCTTCTTACCTTCCCAGGCTTTGAGATTTCCCCCTCTTCACTGTTCCCTTCTGTTCAGAGCATCTGGAATTATTTATGCGCACACAACTTCATTCGTATCTTCATAGCCAAGAAGCACAGTAAATTGGTGCTGTAAATCCTTTAGAGCATTATAATCCCACAGTCATTAGCCTGAGGGGGAATTGAACCATATATGAACCTGTTAAATACGTTGCCTAATGAGTATGATGCCCTGTCTTAGTCAAAAGTGGCTGATTCAAGCAAGGAAAGTAAAATGCTTTTCTCAAATGTTTCTTCCTCAAATTACAGTGAAAAAACAAATTAAAACTGTTAAAGGTCATGCCTCCCAGTATCTGAAGGGGGCCTATAGGGATGCTGGGGAGGGTCTCTTCATGAGGGACTGTACTGAGAGGACAAAGGGTAATGGGTTCAAACTTAGGGAAGTTTAGATTGGATCTGAGGAAGAAGTTCTTTCCTGTAAGGGTGATGAGGAAATGGAATGGGTTTCCCAGGGAAGTTGTGAATGCTCCATCGCTGGCGGTGCTCAAGGTTGGTTTGTATATAGCCTTGGGTGGCACGGTTAAGTGGGAGGTGTCCCTACGAATGGCACAGGGGTTGGAACTACATGATCTTAAGGTCCTTTTCAACCCTAACAATTCTATGATTCTGTATCTGATTACTGCAACTGTACTGCTGCTTCTTATTGGCCTTAGGGAAACCACAGTGTTAGGAATGTATTCCATGCACATTAAATATATTGTTCATGTTGAAAAGTCAGGAAAAATTTACTTTTTTATAAACTCCATACTTATAACCCTTCACTTTTAATTTCTTTATTATGAGAAGCCAAACGATTAACTTGATAGGCTGTACAGGTTTCAGGACACCAGAATGAAATAGCATTTGGTTCCACTATATCCTGGAATATATCTTCTATTCTAACTAATTATTTTATGTTTATAAATGCCTTAAATATTTTTTGATTTTTTTAATTTCATGTGGTATTTCTGTAAAAAGAGAAACAGAGGATGAGGAAAGAAGATAAAGAGGAAAGTTTTCAGATTTCCATGTTTTTTTCTGATAATAAAAATTGCATAAAACCAGATACCTGAATAATTTCTGTGTAAAATAATGTAATTACTGAAGGGAAGAGCACATTAATATAGTTTGCCTCCAGAGTTCTTTATTCATTAGTGTTTGTCATGTTTAGGTAAGTTTAACAAATCTTTTGACTAGGATAATATCAGAATTTCTTGCTTATACTAGCCTTATGAATGCACTTGTGTGTGTGTACATGATAATTTATCTCTCCTCCACAGGCTTCCTGTGTCTTTATCTATATCATGTTCTACTAAAACCCAGTTTAGTGATGAGAACTTTAGTCAGAGTTCTTTGAAAAACACACCTCAGAATGGCAATGCAACAATCTGGATTGTGTTATTATTAGTTAATTAGAAAAAAAGTATTTTTTTTCCTACAGCTTTACATTATAGCTATGTGGTTTCATTTTGCTTATTATTTTGACAGATAAAATATTCGAGTTGATGCACACACATTTCTTTTTTTTTTTTTTGTCCATTATCTTTGCAAGTCTGAGCAAAAATTATGTTGATATTTCTATATGCACATAACAGTGCTGTGACATTTTCAGCTACATTTTGTCCATTAATTTCATCATTCCTGAAACAATTTATAACATTGCAAACCTCTGAGCAGTTTCAAACATGTTACAAAAAAAAAATCAGCTTGCTAATGTAATCTATCTTCTTTACAACACAGTTTTTCTTACAAGTAGAAAAACAAAACTGTAAATAACATTCTGTACTACACTTGGGTATTTAACCACATTGTCTGGAAGATAATTATCAGTAATAAGTGAGCATTTCCTGATGTTACATTCAAAGTAATTTATGTATGTGTATATACAAAAAATTAAGCCTCCAGTCCTGCAAAAATAATTAGAAGGGAATTTAGGGTGAAAGAATATCCCTGTAACACTGACCTGCCAAACAAGAACAACAAAAGTAACAGAAAGGACCCACTTTCTTTGCCTTTTGAGTAATTAAAGGCAGAAAGAGAATCTCAAGGGAATTTATAGTAGAGATAGGAGATCACTCCAGATCATTTTAAACTTATCCTATCATCTTAATTTTACATTAAATCACCCTCATAAACTTTTTCAAGTGAGACAAATATGCATCTACCTATAACACAATCTGGTTAGAAGTTTTCTGTTTGCCTTGAGTGAACCAAAACTAAGATTACCTGATGCCAACTGGGGGATACTCAGGACAGGGTGAACATTTTGCTGCATACTTTTTACAGTTTGAAGCAAAAAGGCAGAGTTAGCACACCTTCCTGACACAAAGGATTATACAAAATAACCTACAGTGAGAATGGCTATGGGAGTGCCCCTTCAGTACTTTCCACTTCTCTTGCTCCTTATTCACATCTACTTCAGAAAACCTGTATAGATAACATTTATTGCATTCCCAACTTAAAAACGTACTTTATTTCTCACTGCCTAAATTTGCTTCTCAATGTTCCTTACTTTGGTTTAGTTTTCCTTCAAGACCCTAATACAGATTTGGAACAGTGTTGGTAAACCCATTTACAAGCAATGTCTCATTGACTTTGTGGGGTTTCAGAGTAGGGTGGGGCCTTGAGCAGCGCATCTCCATTAACTGCATAAGGTCCTGAGCATAGCTTCCTTGTTACCTTTGATGAAACTGAGGCTCTACAAGAATAAATTACATAAGTCTGATTAGTTTCAAGGGCATAATATCTCCCCTCCTTCTTTCTCTCAGAGGACCACTTGGTAATAAATATTCCATTTAATTAGAGTTAAAACAGAATAAAGACAGAAAATTATGACCTAGCAATCATTGCTATGTGCCTCCTGAAAACAAGTAAATAAAAAAATATTTTCTCAAATTTAAACTATGTTTCCAAAATGAACTATATCTTTTGCTGCTCTTTTTTTGCTTTAGCATGTACTGTCTGCACCAAAGATTTCCCTTTAAAGCCCAAGAAATGCCGTAGTTCAGAGTATTTATTTCAGAGTATCTCTACAGCAAATCTTTAGCTTTGCCTTTTGTTGATAGAAATATCTTTAGAGCAGACAAGAATGGACAAAGTGGAGATAGAAAATAGAGCTTTTTTTTTTTTTTATTATTGTCTGCAACTATTAACCTTGAAATCACTTTGAAAAATACTTTTCTAAACTGTGAATTTGTTCCTGTGTTTAAAGCTGCTTTTTTCATCCCAGCACTAAAAATTGGCAGACAAATCAGAGAAGATATTCATGGAACAGTTGCAAAACCCACAAATGAAAAATATTTCTGCATGAACATTATGGTAGTCTTCATAGGTGCATAACGGATAAGCTTGCAAAAATATTGTAAGAAAGAAATCTTTATGTAAAGAGAAAGAAGCATTTTTTTCTATTGTTTTTCATTACTCCTTTGTCTTCTGAAGCAGCATTGTGGGAAAATAACAGACGGTTAGTGAGGAGGCTTGTAAACACGCTCAACTGACTTGCAGCTGGGGTGTAGAAAACATGTATATCATACTAATCATTGTTTAGTCTTCTGTGTTTGACAAGTAGAACATCTATGTTTGAGTAACTCAGGCCTGTGATAAACTTAAAGCATCCTATTTAACATGAGATTTCTGCCCTGCTGTGGTGCCATGGGCTAGGGAGCAGCAGTAGTTTTTTCTCCTTTAAGTAGTATCTGGTGCAGTGCTGTGTTTTTTGTTTTCGGCTTGGGAACAGTGCTGATACACCAGGACTTTCTGAGTTTCATGCTCTGCCAGGGAAGAAGCAGGGAAGAAGCCGGGTGGAAGCAGACAGGGCACTTGACCAAAACTGACCAAAGAGGCATTCCATACCACAGCACATCATGTCCAGGATGTAGAAACGGAGAGCAGAGACCCGGAAGGGTGGTGGTGCAGGGGGGGATGCACGGCGTGGCTGGGATTTGGTGTGAGGTGATGGGGTGCACTGAGTAGTTGAGCTTGGCATCAGGTGATGGGGAAGCTTTGCGTGGCATGGCTAGGTATCAGGTGAAGATCTGCTGTATTCTCTTTCCTTGTATTTTCTCTTGTATTATTGTTGGTGGTAGCAGTAGTGATTTGTGTTATACCTTAGTTACTAAACTGTTCTTATCTCAACCTGTGAGAGTTGCATTCTTTTGATTCTCCTTCCCATCTCTCCAGGACTGGGGAAGAAAAGGGGGGAGTGAGTGAGCAGAGCTGTTTCAGGGCCTCAAACCATGACAGTAGTGCACATACAGTGTTGTGTACAAGTGGTGAAGCAGAGGGCAGTGGTTTTCAGTGGGGATGCAATGAGGATACGGTATGGGTACAGTAGGATGCAGTGGGGGTGCAGTGGAATGCAGGGAATGATGTGTGAGTACAGCAGTGTAGTGGGGTGCAGTGGGGATGCAGACAATATGCAACAGGAGTGCAGTGAGGGTGCAGCAGGGTGCAGCGAGGTGTAGTGTGGGTTACAGTGAGGGTGCAAGAGGGTGCAGTGGGTGTACAATGTGGTGCAATGGGGTGCAGTGGGTGTACAGTGTGGTGCAATGGGGTGCAGTGGGTGTACAGTGTGGTTTAATGAGGTGCAGTAGGATGCAGTGGGAATGCAGTGAAGGGCGGTGGTGGTACATAGGCAGTGGAGTGAGGTGCAGGTGCTGTGCAGGAGGTGCAGTGAGGTGAGGTGGGGTGCATTGGGAGTGCATTGGGGATAGATTGGGGGTACACTGGGGGTGCATTGGGGGTACATTGGGGGTGCATTGGGGGTGCATTGGGGGTGCATTGGGGGTACATTGAGGGTGCAGTGGGGGTGTAGTGAGGGTGAAGTGGGATGCAGTGGGTGACATGGAGGTACAGTGGGGTGCAGTTGGGTGCAGCGGGGATGAAGTGCAGGTGAAGCGGAGTGCAGTGGGGAAGCAGTGGGGTAATTTGGAGGTGCAGTGATGTGCACTGGAATAGAGTGGGGGTGTACTGTGGGGCAGTGGGGTACAGTGTGGTGCAGCACCTAGTCCAGTCCAGTCTGACCCAGGGTTGGGGCATCACCACCCCTTCGGCTGCCCCCCAGGACATAGTGTCACCCCTCAGTATCAAAGTGGTGAGACCCATCGGGGGCTGCCCCATAGCTGGAGCAGTGGTGTTTGTAGTGAGCATCTGGGCAGGCAGCTAGTG
>JASSUY010020413.1:0-29629 GCA_032466535.1 Forpus xanthops
ATCTGAGGAAGAAATTCTTTACTGTAAGGGTGGTGAGGCACTGGAATGTGTTGCCCAGGGAAGTTGTGAATGTTCCATCGCCGGCAGTGTTCAAGGCTAGGTTGGACAGAGCCTTGGGAGACATGGTTTAGTGTGAGATGTCCCTGCCCATGTCAGGGGGGTTGGAAAGAGATGATCTTGAGGTCCTTTCCAACCCTAACTATTCTATGATTCTATGATTTTAACATTTTCAGGTATTATTTACCTGTGAGGCTGAAGGCATGTCTTATTTTTATGTGAAAATTTGACTCCTCATACCAGCATGTGGCTTTGGGAGCTTTGATAACAATCAGGGACCTATTATACATGTGTTTTGATCTTGTTACCTTTTAATACAAAAGTATTGCAGGTATCTCTTATACAGACACACAATGTTTCACTAAGGATTTATAATTATTTTTATTCACAGTAATAGTGTCAATAATCAAATTCAAATTAAAGACCGATAAAAATTTTATTTCAGACCATCATTCTTGGCCATCTCCAAGCTCATTATGAAGAAATTATTAATTATTATGATAAATCAGTAAACTAATACTGTATCTTTTCAGAAAACACAGGTTCTTAATTTCCATGCAAACTGCTTCCACAGCTGACATTTGCTTATAAAGCCAAATCCATATCTCAGGGCTGACCAGAGGAAATGTGTCTATTCTGGTTCTTGAGAAAAAAAGCAGACAAGAGCTATTTGTAGTGGCCCTGCAGGTCTAGTGTGGGTGGCTGAGAACTTTGAATCAAAGTCCACCCTTTCAAATCCGAATCTAGTGATATGAATTTTGAGCAGTGCTCACAGACTTAAACCCATAAAGGAGGAAATTGAGATACTTTGTGATGAAACAGGCAGTTTCTCTGCCTCTTGGAATGAGAATTATCTTCAAGAAATGGGAAAAGTAATAAATACAAAACTAACTCAGTAGAACAAATCTATATATTAGATGACACTAGGAAAAATGTCCTGGCTTGTTTTCTTCAAAACATTTTGATAGACTTCTGGTGAACTAGGAAACACACAGAAAAGAGATGTCAGCATAGGCCAGCAAGCAAACAATATATGGTGGCAGATGTGTGGAATGCTCACTCTCTTATTTTACTTATGAAGTTATACAATAAAACATTCAGCCAGTGTATGTGACTATGATATTGGGGAGGAGCGAATGAGGGAAGGTGTAGAAGAAGGTTAAAGACTTTTGAACCTGGGTACTTAACTCTAAGTCTCTAAATCTGTATTTTGTTTACAATTATTTTGAGAGGTGCTTCTACATCTCAGAACTCCTCCTCCCTCCAAATAATTTAAGATTGAATTGTCTTCTTAAGATGATGTGATCCAATGTTCTTAGTGAAGGGAAGCACCTATAAACCATTTATTTTTGAATGGCTCTATTTCTGGATTCCTGTTTCCCCTAGGTAAGATCTGAAATACTTTCTCATGAACACCAGAGGATGCAGGAGTAGAGGGTATGCTGTGTTTTCTAGAAGGCAGTCAAGCAATAAACAGTGATACATATTAATGCTAAAAGTGAAAGCATTTCAAGGACATATCCAATCTGCACAGAAAGAGAAAGAAACTGGTGGATATTTCATTTTCTATCAAACACTAGCCATTCATAAACTGTTGAACAATGGAAACTGCATGCAGTGGTAGCGCCTGGACTTCGAGTGAACCATAACATTCCATAAACTTGCAGAGCTAGGCATAAAGTGCTACTATTGGGAGGCTGCATCACCAAGTATCTGCTCACTTAAACCCCAGGGCAGAGGAGAAATTTTCATGGAGCTTATAGTAATTTATCATGGGAAGCATAGGCTTTTTCGTAGACATTGTTCTCAGTGACAGTGTAAAGAAAGAGAGCACTAAATCTCTTCTCATCATAACTAATGATTAAGTCAGCAGCTTTTGGGTGAATACAGAATGCCCTTCTACAAAAAACAAAGTATTCTATTGTGATGTATTACATTTAAAAGCCCCATAAGTATCCCATAAGGCTATTGCAATATTTTTAACTAGATCTTCTCTCTTTGTCACCATGTTGAAATAAATAGAATGTGTCAGACTGAGTAATGCTCTCTCAATAAGTTTTTAGGATCTCACTTAGAAGTTTGGCAAAATGTAAAGAAAGGAGGAAAACTTTCTCAGGATCCTCTATGGCCTGAATGAAAGATCGGTCCATTAAGGAGAAAAGCTTACGCTGATGCTGACACTAATAAATGGAACCGGGAAAGATATTTCTGCCTAGTTTGGGCTACCTTGCTCCAAGTCTGCTGCCTCAAGTTGCCCTGTGAAATAAATCAGCCAGCTGAAGATGATTCATTACATTACAAAGTTCCCATCAATATAATGGGGAAATCAGTTTTGTGTAAGTGTTCAAATGTGAACCCAACCTCAGCTATCAGGAGTGAAAGGGACAGCAGCTGCTGAAAAATGAACTCCCCTGCACCCTTTGTTCAGTCCTGGATTTGAACTGCGATACTAGGAATACCTCTTCCTTCAGAGCACATTACTGTTATTCAGTCTGGATGCTGAGCTTACTTTAGCATCATACATTGTTTAGAAGAAAACACCATGATTTTGTTCGGCTGTTCCTTCTGCAGTGCTTTGATTTCAGATGCAATGGCAGCCCTGTTGAAGCCAGCCATCACCAGGGTCAGGCTTTAACTCTCTCTTTTGACCCTTGAGGCAAATTCTTAGAAGGTGAACCTTCAGAGTTACATCTCGCTTGGATTTTAAGGTTCTCTTATCGGGAGTATAAATACATTTTCTTTTAGCGATACTCTCCCTAAATATTCCCTAAAATATTTTACACATCAAAACACTTTAAAATATACCTCCTCAGTGCTCTTCAGATGGAAAAATCTGCAATGGGAAAGAACTGTGTTTAATCATTAACCATTGCTGATGTTAAGACTTGAGGTCTCCATTGGTCTCCGTGTTACAAGTGCTGTATTTTAACACCATCCATCTTTCATTCTTTAGGAAATAAATAGATTAAGGAGAATCCATTTTCTAAAGATTCTTCTTTTGTGACACTGATCTTACAATGTGTTCTTATATTAGCTATTTGAAACATTTCTGAAATGTTTTGGAAATCTTGCCTCGTAAGTCCTTTTTTATATCTGTGTAACATAGTCTTTCTGAGTAGCACATCTGGAATCCTAGCCACAATTCACAGAATTTATGATTGAGTAAAGTGGGCCCTCCTCAGACTTAAGAATCTTCCAGTTTTCCTCCCCCTCCCATCTCCCCTTGCTTCACAAAGGTCCTAGTCAAGAGTGGGATAGAAGGAAATCCTATTAAAGCCTAATAGTGCTGCTTCTTTCCAGAGGGAGTCACTACAAAGTAATTTATTTCTCCAGCATGCAACTGGAGGTCTTCATTTATCAAAGGTTTGTGCACACTAGTGCTGTGGCCTCCGTTATCCCAGGAACAAGGGACCCAAAAAGTCTATTCCTGCTACTAGGCTAGCCTTGTTTGTTCCTTCCTTACTCCAACATCACACACAAGTCCACAGGAAATAGGTGGCTGTGCTTACAGCTGGAATTTGGATAGTACATATGAGGCATAAAAAGTCACAATTCTGCTGCCTTCCCATATTAGCACCAGTAAGAGGCTCTGGGCAGAGTACAGCTATCATTTTCTGAGCCATGAGCAGCTCTAATTTTCAAACATTCTTTCCTTCTACCCCTTCTCCTCCTACTTTTCTCTATTCTTATGTCTTTCCCATCAAGGGAATTCACCCTCAAGTTCAGATCGCACACACTTAGGAGATGCAGTAGAGAATCAGCCCTTTGTGAGTGTGTGAAGGATGCTTTCCTTGACCTGTCAGAGAACATATTTTGCTTGATGAGAAAGAATGCTGTCCAAATTCCTCCCTACTGCAAGCAGACTGCTAGAAGCGGACTTACATTTGGGATGAACATTGCCTACTCCAGCTGGCAGAAGGTCTCTTGAGCAGATGACATTGTTTACTATGTATTGGCTGCTTTTACTACTCTGTTAAGTGATGGTAGGTTTTTCTACCAAACAATGCAAATACAGAGTAATTTGTTTGTGAGGGCCTAATTCTGAAGCTCTTATTTGATGTTTACAAAAGGTAAATTCAGCCTTTACTCAGCTAACCTCCACTTGAGTTCACAAGGAGTTTGCCATGGTCAGGACAAGAAAAGGACTGTGGGAGTGTGCTATTTGGTTTTGGCCACAGCACAAAGATGCTTTACGTTAAAAACATATACTGAAGGAAATGGAGGCACACACAATTACTGCCTATATGCATGCGGCACTATATGTGTGCACACGAACACAATTGCACACTAATCTAATCAATACATTCATTTCTGATTAGAACATAATTACACATCCCAGGAGGCTGGAACAGAAAAGTCCCATTAACCCCTCATGCCCTTTTCAGCTTTCCTCTGCCTTTCCATCTAACAGACCTCTGTGTCACTCCACTCATTAGCAGTTACTGTCTATGACATTGTTACATAAATAAGGATGTCGACCTGTCAGAATGGGTCACCCAATTCAAGGGTGATGATAAATATCTGTCCCTATGAATTAGGCTAAAGACACCAGAGTACAGGACAGCTACTGTTGATTATTGTATAGTTAATGTATAGAGGACAAAAGGTGCTGAGTCCCGGTCACTTTTTGGATCATTAATATGGATTTAGGCCTATTGTTGATAAAAAAAGAGGCATGTACACACATAAAACTAGGCTAGCAAGAACATGCAACTTTGATTTGGGACAGGATGCATAGATAGTGGGGAGATTCACGGTGTGGAAGGTGTGGCTTTTACATCAATTCAGTGATGCTTTTCATAAGCAAACAAAATATCTGGAGGTAAAGCTGAAAACAGATTGTGGTCCCGCATTCTTGCAAATGCATATAATAGGAAGTAAAAGGCCCAGTGGATGCCTTTAACTAAGCAGAAATGACTCCAGGAAGGGGAATATGCAGAAAAGCAGTATTCAATTCAGGAGCAGCTTGAGAGCTGCTGCTGAGGCTCATTGCATGGTTTGCACTGAAAACCATTTGTTATTGCCAAGACTCTTAGGAAACCCTGCTTTATTTTCAAAACACCCTTTTTACTTATATAGGGAAAGGACTGGAGGGTATCACTAACCCCAATTCATTCATTTAGTAATTGCTATCTTTCCGCATTACTGACAGGTTTTTCCTTGCAGGTAGAACTGAAGTGTGATGCAACACATAGCTTTGATTTTAATAGCAGATGATGTGAAAATACCAAGGCAGTTTGTAGACAGAAGCTCTTGCCATTCTAAATAAGATCGAATTAAGACCCTTTTCCACAAGGGTCAATGCTGTAACTTGCTGAAAATGTTAAGTGCTGGGCAGGAACATCCCTTATGATTTCTTTATCTACAAGTCAAATCACAGCACCCACAACTTTCCTGGAATTCGGTGTCCCATAGGATCAGACTGTCATACCAATGTCAAGTATTTATTACAATGACTTGCTCTGAAGGGCAGGTCCAGTCTGGAAGGGAGCTAAATGTCCTGTAAAGCAGTCAGTGTAAGTACACCATGCCTTTGTAGAGTCAGGCCCTTCAGTTCGTTTTACTAACTATTGAATTATTATTATTGAATTCCATGGTTCTATGATTCTATGATTATAGCTTTACCACTGAGCTGCAAGAGACATGGCTGTAGCATTTTCCTACAGCAAGGTACTGCCAGGTTATGATATCAGCCCATGTGCCAATTGAGTAGTGCAAGGTAGCTGTACTTCACTCCGTATTTCCGTCTTTTAATTTCCTCTACCCTCAGGGAGCAACTGTTGCAAGGAGTATCCCTGTTTTACTGGCACACCAACCTATGGAAAAGTTCTGCTAGTTATTGTAGTCAGAAGTCTCAGTCTCACTGGTGGTGCCAATGACCAAGTCTGCTCAAGTTTAGTGAGGCAACGCACCAGTCATGAATTGCTGATTTGAGTCGAGACAGTGAGTCCTGGCTTCCAGGAGAACATTTACAGGTTCAGCTATGCAAAGCTGGAAAAAGAAAGTGCGGGCTGATCAGAAATAGTGATAACTACAGCTTCTGAATTTCTCTTGCTGGAATAAGACTTTGTTCCAGCCCTTTGGAAAAGTGTATTGGCGTTGAGCCAGTGTTGGCAACAGGAAATCTGAGCAAATGTAGCTGTCTTTTGAGCTCAGTGGGATCTTCCTTTTCATTTGGCAAAGACATAGCTCACTAAAAGCTATGAGTGAGGGAAGGAGCAGGAAGAAACAAGCCAGAGTATTGTCCCATAAAAGGAACACTAAAAAACATGGAAGAAAGGCACAGTCTGCTCACAGGGTGAAGCACCTACTTGCATCTTCAGGTTCCAACTTGGGAGTGTGGAGCTGTTGTTTCCCCATTCCAGAGGCCTTTGGATTTCAGCAGCAGAGAAAATGGAAGTGTTCAAACCCTCTGTGGTGAGAGGTGGTCTAATGTACTGCAGTCACGGATACCATTTTATTTAACTGTAGTAGATTCTACTACTTTGTGATTATTATTTGCAAGATTCATACTCCTCCATTAAATCAATTTTTAGAATTAATTCTCCAGAACAGATTTGTCTGTATATGAACCTGCAGGTGTGTTTCTACTGGAGTATACAACATCTTCTCTGCAGAATGAAGCCTTCGGGGTCTGAAAGTTATGAAAAACTGGAAAAAGTCAGCCTTTTTACCTTTTTGTATCATTATGACAATTAAAATTTGAAGATGTTTTGATCTGGGATTTCCCAATGTGTTTTCTAATACATGTTGGAGATGTGATGATAAAGGAAAGACAAGGCTATTGCATATTTGGAAGTGTACAATGTAGTAAGGTTGCTGTTTCTTAAAGGCACAGTGTTCTGAATGATATCATCAGATATTCTTAGATACCAACTCCTATTCCATTATAATAACAGATTTGATAGTCTATGGGAAATATGTAAAAGCCATAATTCAGAAAAATACGGTTATTCCCTAAGTATTTCACAGGACCAGTGTGACTTTATTAGCTTGATACCTATCAGAAAGCAGGAACAACCCTGACAAAATATAAGTTAAAATATGAAACTATACTTTCTTCCCTTTTAAGATTGATTGTAAAAAGCACTTGTGCACACACACACACTACATTTATAAAAATAACTCCTAACACCCTCTAAAAAAGTCTAATCATAATATCCCAAATATGTGGCCAATATAGATGGGATTATTTTGCAGCAGTGGGTTAAGCATATTGCTGGCAAAGAACTCCAGGACACACTGGTATAAATTCACAGAAATAGGGCTTGCTAATGCAGTAAATGACGACAGCTGCTGTGGCTGCTGAACTAAAAAGGAGCTCTGTCCAAGGATAATGACTATTTCCCATTGCACTGCAGAAGTGCATGCTTTGCATATGAGAGTTTGGGTCATAACTCAGTCAGCCCTATGTAGTATCCCCCCATTTAGTGCATGGTAATGTTTAGATGCGTTAATTAGAAGTCTGAATTTTGTTGTGTGCATAGTCAGTGTGAGAATTCCAGGAAGCCACCCCTGGTATCCTGGGTCCTTAGTTCAGCTGTGGGGCAGGAGCAGTCCCTGGCCATGCCTGGCTCACCCCAGACTGCAGGAGGCAGGAGCACTCTTGCCCTAAACTGGCAGGGCAATGAATCCATTTGGTTTCTTGTTGCAGCCCCTAACAATCTGCCTATTTGTGCTGGTGGTTTTTGTGCTGTGACTACCTTTCCAACAGGAACTGGACTGAGATCACTGGCTTATTCCAGTCTAGCCACTGAAAGGCTGCCTGTTTATTAAAACCATACTCTGTGTGAAATGCATCTTTGTCTATGAAATGGCATGGCCATTACATAAAGAGTTTGTGATTTATGGTCATCAGATAGTGTGTTTGCAGTAGGCAAAGCAGTAGGCCTCGGGGGATCAGGATTTGTTAGCCCAAGGCTGTCCATCTCCAGGTACTTTCATGCTTGCTTCCTTGTTGAAATACAATAATTGATGTGACTTTGCTTCTTGAAGAGTGAAAGGCACTATTTCTACCACTGTGCAAATCCAAACCAGCAGCTACAGCATTAAAAGCATCAGAAGCCTCTGAAGCACCTGTCAGAGTGATGTGGAAATCTACCTGGGTTACCTCTAAAGCTTGGATATTGGTTGCAGTCTAACTGTGGTAACATGGAGCACCATGGACATAAATCAACCCAACCAAGAAGTGCTTGAGGCTGTGGTTCCACAAACATTTCTCTCTGAGGCAATTTTTGGCTCTAGAAGGTCATGCTGCCAGTGCCACAGGCTGTGAGGCAGCCCCTACACTGCCCTCTTTGTCTTGTTTAGGATGGGTGGCAGGAGCATGGGAGCGAGCAGCAGCAAGGCACGGTAGGCATCCTTGGCCTGGAGAAATGTGTGTGTAACCATAATCCGAAGGGCAGGGTGAATAAGCTAATGTGGAAACCTGTGACTGAATCATTCTGGAAAAGAAGCTTTAGGCTCTTTTGGAAAGGTTGCCCATTGCTAATAGGGACTAAATGTCCTAAAGAAAAAGCAAGAGGCCATTTAGTCTATTCCTTTACATGTGTGGCATCATGTATAAAAGAAGTCACCAGCACAGCTGCTGTTAGCTGGAGGAAGTGAACTTCCTCAGCAAGTAATTGGTAGCTGTAAAGATTCCTCTGCCCTCTCTGAAGGGGTTCCTGGTGTTCATCTAATCAGTGGCAAATACAAGTCGCTGTTGATCTGCACCAAGAACCTCCCTCTTCTATTACCAGGACTAAGCCTATTTCTTGGATGCTAAGGTACCATCTCATAAGCCTTGAAGCTGAGGCAAAACATGAAGAAGTGAGTGTCTGTTACAGGGAGTAAGGAAAGGGGTTCATTGTGTTTGTTGTACCAGTTTAACAGAATATTCTGGTGGTGAAGCCTTCCTCACTCATTTGATTGGTCAAGTAGAAGGTGTCCCTACCTGTAGTTGAAACTGAATGAGCTTTAAGGTGCCTTCCAACCCAAACCAGCCTGTGATTCTATGATTCTATGACTGTGTTGTCAAAGGGTGTGTGCAATGTATGAGGGCAGCAAACACAAATAAATTCTTGTGAGTAAATTATCCACCATGCATTAGCATGCATGTTACCAGTGTGATATCAGCTGATGTTATTAAGGTGTGATGCAGTAATGGTATGGGTTGGAAGGGACCTTAAAGATCATCCGGTTCCAACTTCCTGCTGCAGGCAAGGACACTTTCCACTATTGCAGGTTGCTCCAAGCCTCATCCAACCTGGCCTTGAACACTGCCAGGGATGGGGCAGCCACAGCTTCTCTGGGCAACCTGTGCCAGCGCCTCAGCACCCTCATAGAGAAGAACTTCTGCCTAAGATCCCATCTCAATCTCCCCTCTGTCAGGTTAAAGCCATTCCCCCTTGTTCTGTCCCTACAGACCCTTGTCCAAAACCCTTCTCCAGGTTTCTTGCAGCCCCTTTTGGAACCGGAAGCTGCTCTGATGTCTCCCCAGAGCCTTCTCTTCTCCAGGGTGAGCAATGCCTCCAGCCAAGTGGGCCCCATGCTGTGAGCTCATCAGCTGTCATGTCCTAACCAATGCTGCATGGAGTGCCTTTATAGTGTGAGTTGAGGGCGCTGCTGGTAAGTGCCATGCTTGCATCTGAATCTGTCTTAAACTCAATATTAGTGGACCCTGTAGGTGCCTACTCCAGTAGCAGTCTTGCTATCAGCCTCTTCTGCTGCTGTGACAATTTTCCATCATTTTTCCAAAAGTGCATGTGATAATAAAATTAATGACTACATTTCTGGTGGAAGCAAACAAATGCTGCAAGGTGGATCTCACATCTAACTGTATAGGGCAGATGTGCAGTCAGGAAACAGAGGAACGTGGTATTCCCTAGCATCAGGCAATCCTAATTTTTGGCTGGGGCTACGGGAAGTACAATGTGAAAGGGGTAAAGACCAAGTGAGAAGAAACGGAAGCAGCAGGCATGTCCTGAAGCTGTGGTGAAGACAGAGTGAGGACAGAATGAATCTCGCTGTAGAAAATGTATGTGGTAGAAGCAAAGCACATCAGCAACTAGAAAATAAGCAAAACCAGAATCTGAGAAATGACCTTTTTCCAGGCTATAGAGCCAAGTTCAGATTCTTTCAGGAACTGACTCCATTTACATCGATGAGAGGAGAAGATTCCTGATCACACTGAAATAAGTGATTTCCATTGCTGTATTATGGGTTTATGCACTCTAACATATGGCTCGTGTCCCCCTGACCCCATCAGAAACACAATTGCGCAGCTTCTGTCATAGCTGGCTTGCTGTCTAGGATTGGCAGGATTTCCAGATTTGGGACTTTCTGCTCTATGATCCCACCTTTTTTCAGCCCTTTGGTACATACAGAATGACATCCCTTCCCTGCACGAATAACACACCATGAGTGAAATACTCATTAATGTAAAAAAGAACAGATCACCCCCTTAGAATCATAGAATGGGTTGGAAGGGACCTTCAAAGGACTTGGGTTTCTCTGTGTTAGTATTCACGGATACAGCATCCAGCTTTTGGCAGCAGGTAGGATATGTGGGCTTGCATTCATCATGTACATGGGCTTGTATCCTCTTGTATGAACTTAGTTAAGCAGCAGCATTTTAGATTTAGCTTAACTGTCTGTAACGCCTTGAACTCAACTCTTTCACAAGAGTGGTGTACAGCTCCATCCATTAACATCCTTCTGAACTACTGCAGGAATTCTTGGAACAAAAGGCATTTTTAAAATTAGTGAAGAATCATAACACAGTTATTAAATAATAACATTATGAATTCCAACTTTATTAACATTTGCTCCAATTTTTGTATACTTCCTCTGTAGAGCCAGATATGTACACATGTATACACACACATGCACAGATTTACATGAAGACAGACAAAGAGAGCTGGGCTTGTTCAGCCTGGAGAAAAGAAGGTACCAGGGAGACCTTAGAGCAGCTCCCAGTGCCTGAAGAGGCTACCTGAATGCTGGAGAGGGGCTTTGGATAAGGGCCTGTAGGGACAGAACAAGGGGGAATGGCTTTAACCTGACAGAGGGGAGATTGAGATGAGATCTGAGGAAGAAGCTCTTCCCTGTGAGGGTTCTGATGTGCTGGCACAGGTTGCCCAGAGAAGCTGTGGCTGTCCCATCCCTGGCAGTGTTCAAGGCCAGGTTGGACGGGGCTTGGAGCAACCTGCAACAGTGGAAGGTGTCCTTGCTTGTGGCTGGGGGTTGGAGATGGATGAACTTTAAGGTCCCTTTCAATCCAAATCAGTCTGGAATTCTATAATGATTCTATATATATGTGTGTGTGTGAATATATATGCACACAGGTGTGTGTGTTCCATATATACACGCATGCATGTTTGCCTAGAATGCATATGAAATGACGGCATGTCTGTGCCTTGTTCTCTGAGCTGTTTTGGAGTTCATCAGTGATATGTCATTATTGATGACTTATTTGTATTACAGAAGTGCCTACAGATCCTAACTAAAGGAAGTATCCAATCGTGTTGACCAGTCTTCAAAAGGTCCCTACTTTGATGCAAATATTTTAGAGAAGAGGTGAAGAGAAAGAAAGATGTATGAACTACAAAGCAGGCTAGTGGTTTAGCTAGAAATAAGTTCTAATGTCCTGACTAATACCTTCTGATTCTCCCTGACTTCAAGTATTGCAGTGTGATGAATCGTGTATCAGTAACAGAATGTGTCTGAACTAACATTATCACAGATTGCTCTGATGCTCAGCCCTGCGGGGCTCCAAGCATTTGATGGCAGCCTTCAGAAACTCCTGCTTTCCTGGATTTCAGAGTCCTCACACTGAAGTTACTCCACTTGTGCTGTGATTTGATCAGTCTGTGGCCAGACCTTGCCCTCAGCCCTCAGTCCAAGGTCCCTCTGAAGTTCCAAAGATGTGAGTTGCGGTTTATTCCCATTATTCCTCATTTTCACATGCTTGTTCCCATCCAGGTTCCAGAAGAAGCTTCAAGAGGAAGTGCCAGAATCTTATTAGGGCAAGATGTTGTCCTTTTACTCCCTGAGGAGGTCTGGTGAGATTATAAAGACAGCAGCATTCTCCTGCAGAAGGCTGAGAGATGAAGGAAGCAGACAAGATGGAAAAGTTAATAGGAAGAAGGAAAAGCGTAAGAGAGGCGTAGTGCATGGGAACATTAAAGTGACCTTTAAATGATTATTTTTTTTGCATTTATACTTTTCATCGCTTCTTGATGATTCACAGTGGAAGCTTGAAAGAGTTCACAGCTTTATTTTTTAAATTAATTTATTGTTGTTGTTCTGTATCTCAAGATTTTTGTGTACACAAAATTATTGCCAACACATCTAAATTAGTTTAGAGTGATTTTGATACATTAATATACAATGCCTTCTCCTACATACATCCAACACCTTATCAGCATCTGGGGGACACACTTCAGTTGAGACTCATTTTCAATAGCTCTACTTTCTGTCCATAAAAAATACTCAAAGTGGCAAAGCTCTTGCTGGCAGACAGGCTCTTAAAATGTCAGGAAGATAGAGATGAGGGAAGGGAGAGAGAGTGGAATTTTAGAGGCAATACTTGCATGTACTAAATAAAAAGAAAGGGGGGGAGGGAAGAGGATTTATTTCCTTTCCTCAATTCCCTTTGCAGGTCACCCTTAAAGGAAAATATTTTTTAATGCACATGTATTAAATGTGCTCATGTTCAGTTATGATTGTTGTTTAATGAACAGGATATTCATTACATTTAAGTACATTGAACTCTGAGAAACAGCTGGAAAAATATTCTAAGCGTTCATTATACACAAGTGAAGAAACAAGTGTATACGTGTATGTGTTTATGTGCATGTGCACGTTTATTAAACGCCATTATCTAAGAGAGGGCCCTCAGAAGAACACATATGCATGATGGATTTAAAATAACAAAGTTAAAGTTGAAAATAAATCCAAAGATCAAACAGGAACAGACTAGAAGAGAAAATAGGAACAAACTGAGAGGAAGTTATGCCAAAATTTGGCTATATGCCATACTAGTTATTCACATTTCCAGATTAAGAGAAAGCAATTTTGTTATTTCTTCTTTTGCTCTTTCATTGAAACCAGATACACCTCAACTCAAGGTGATGTTTAAACATGTGCTTAACTTTAAGCATATAAGTAACCCTAGTGAAGTTGGTTTACTGAGCATTCAGAAAAGCAGCAATTAATGAAGACATTGCTGCAGTTAAAAAGGTCAGGTTCTAGGTTAGTAGAGAGGGGAAAATAACTATTACTTTTATACATATTTAATTATGTAGGTGAAGAAGAGGAAGCTTGTAGCAATATGTATGAGTAAGAAGCTTAAAATTGCAGAAGAATAAGGGAAACATGAGAACAGGCAGATCTGTATTCACCAGGCTCAATTTTTAATATATTAAGCAGAAAACCTGAACAATACTAATCTTTTCCCCTAGCTGAGCAATCAGGCAAAAGGGATAGAATTGGCTTTATTTCAGAAAAAAAATCATATTGTGTAATGAGTATAGGGATCATTAAAAGTTTTCTTTTCCAATAATAACATTATTTAATAACATTACAACAGCAGCTTATTAAACACAAACTACTGAAAGCAGAGTTAAGGTATTAATATTCTGTATAACTTTTACAGAATCCCGGACTGGTTTTGATTGGAAGGGACATTAAAGCTCATCCAGTTCCAACCCCCTGACATAGGCAGGGACTCCTTCCACTAGACCAGGTTGCTTCAAGCCCCATCCAACCTGGCCTTGAACACTGCCAGGGATGGGGCAGCCACAGCTTCTCTGGGCAACCTGTGCCAGTGCCTCATCACCCTCACAGGGAAGAACTTCTTATGATCTAACCTCAACTTGGCCTGTTTTAAGTTTAAACCATCATCCCTTTTATTTGTTTGTTTGCTTAAAACATTCATTTATCTGTACCCAGGAATTCCAAAGTGCTCAGTGGTTTTCCGGAGTAGTAGTGCAATAGGTATCAACTAGGCATAAGCTTCCACAAACACTAAGTGACAAATGCCATCTATGATTATATTAAAACTAAGCTGTCAAATAGGGATTCAAAATGTGTGATCTTTCTGCACTTCCCTAGAATAACATGGTGAAACCTGATGTAGGTTCTGTATTGCTGTAAGTTTTTAAAGCAGAGAATAGATATTCTGACAAATAGATGTACTACAAACTAGTTGCTGCTAATGGCTCAGGGAGAACTGATTAGCAAATACTATTAATTTACATGCATACAACTTATTACTTTATTACACCAATACCTTCTAATTTTTAAGTAACAGTCATTCTGGCAACAGCACAGTGATAGAAGGTTTGGTTACTTTTAGATCCTGATGGTAGGATTCTTACTGGAGATAAGTAGCAAGACCTCCTTGAACCCCAAAGATCACCATTTATAACGAATAATTAAAAGGCTGTTGTGTCCAGAGGATGCTATGCTTGAGCTTATGTGGAATGTCAAAGCTGAGATTGATAGTCTTCACATATCAGTGGAGGCAGCTACCAAAAGAAAATCATTTAATTGCTTTTTTGTTGTTTTTCTCAACTGCACCATCACTTTCTCATGGTAACAATCATAATATGTAGATTACTGATATTCCTTCACTTGTAAGCTTGAGTGAGGCTGAAGGTATTTACATTTGGTCAGGCACTCAAGGTCAAAAATATTTATCTCCTTGGTGTTAAAAGGGAGATTGAGCCAAAAGCTGATGGTATCTTCTTTGGTCCTTCCCAAATCTGATCATCTGAACAAGGAATAGATGATGTTTCTCAATTCCTTGTTCACTTCCTTGAATGAAATAGTATTGATTTATAAGCTGCTGAAATATTTAACTGTTGTATGGAGACACCAGAAGAATGGGGATCAGACTGTGTAGGTAGAGAGCTATAAAACGTGCTTGTTACTGGCTTAGTTGCGTGAATTCAGGTTTCTAAATAGGCTGCTGTTTTCCTCTGGAGAAACAAAGAAAAGCAAACACATTATTACAAGGATATAAATTTAAAGGTGCAACAGCAGAGAAAATAAATCTTGGCATTAATTTAGTGGCATCTTTATTGATTCTGTGCATTTGGGTTCAAAAGAGAATGTTTAGAAAATTAGAGCTTTCCTTAGTATCTGCATTGCCAGACTGGTTATAGATTGCCAGATGCATTCAGTGGCTCTTTAGAAAGCTGTCTGTGGATTTAGATAGTTCACAGCATGTCGGTCCTTATTTTTTTTTCAGAATCTACTGTGTATCGGAAATTCATAGGAGTTAAAAACCCACAGAGATTCAATGGAAGAAATACAACTGACTGCTTGAGCCTCTAATTTCTCAGTGTCCTTGGCAAGAACAAACACAGAGCCACATCATTCAATATCTTGAGCCCTAACGTGCAATAATCCATATTCTTTAATCCTTCATAGAGCTGTTGATACGTCATCACAACTTATTTTAGAATGGTATTCTTTAGTACTAACCTCATTCTTAATCATTCATACTAATGGTAGTGTTAAAGTGAATTAGGGCATTATTTGCCTCATATGTGACACTTAAGGACTTGCAAGTAAGTGTGTATCAGAGAAGACAGCATTAAATGTGAATGGCACATACAGTATGAAAAATGGAAGAGACCAATATTAAACTTTTAATAGAAATAACTTGCAGCAAAACTTTCCCACAGGCAACAGAACTGTGGTATTTTTAGCTGGTTGAGGCCAATGTATGTTAAGAATAGCATTCACTGCAGTGGGAAAATACACAATTTCTATTACTGGGCAGTCAGAATAACAGCATACTGATGATACACTGGTATAAAATATGTAATTATCTAGCATGCAAAAGAATAAATCACATAAACTGTTTACAGTAGGAATTGTGAAAGGACAATGACACATTGTTGTCTTCTTTGCGTAGCAAGGATAAAGTTTGGCTTAAAAAATTGCAAAATCTAATTCATGGTGTTTATGTGATGCTTCCTGCAAGAAGACTCTGATAAGAATTTTTTTTTCTTTCTAATAAATTAGGTCATATATTAGCTTGGTTATAATGACAGTTAGAACTGGATAAAATTAGAAAGATGTTAGCTTGGATAACATCCTCTGTTTCTTCATGTTGTATCTAATGTGTAAAATCATACAGAATAGCCCTTCTTTCCCATGCAACTGCAGCTAACAGTAATTTCATTTCAAGAACCATCATTGGATTGGAACTCAGGGCGCAAAATTCATAACCCTACCAGAAGTGAAGCCAGGCACTTTCAGAGCTATGCATGGAGTGATTATTCTTATTACAGAACTACTAGTCCATAATATTAATAATTATTAATAATGCAGAGAACAAAGGCTTTGCATGTCCTCATCTCTCATCACATGTAAAACTAGTTTTAATTGATAAGCCCCGTCTGTTCCGTGTGCTCTTTTTGTATCTCTAGAAGTTGTAAAAATAAGGTGAAATCAATATTTGTTATCTGTCCTCCTTGGTAGCAAAGAAAGACCCAAGCTTCAGGATTAGTAGATATGAAGAGGATTTCTTTGTGATACAAATCTGTATTAATTGATTTTTCTTGATGTGGATTAATTGCAGTTCTTTATTAGGAATAATATCACAAATAAACTATAGACAAGTATAGATTGCTAAACCTAGATTTCAACTGAATGAGGCTAATCAATATCTAAGTCTGTAATTTAAAGCAATTCATTAAAGCCTAAGGAAAAGCTATGTGAGAAATGTCTCATCTGGAGCCTTACAAGAGTTTTTCCCTAAATGGAATAAGTACCTTTGTAATACATAATTATTGCAGATTAAGCTTGCTCAAATGCTTTTCACTTGCCATCTATTTTGCTGAGAGTGAGGAGAAACACCTCTGTTGTGGTACCAACATCCTGATGTGCAGGAGCCCCCCTCCATGTTCATCATCAGGCTTTCAATCCAGGAGGAGAGCTCTCATGTGGTGCAACACCTCAAGATGGTTTTCACCATTGTGGGACTGAAAGTGTTAGTCTTCTCATTTTAATGTAACATCATTCACTCACTGTGGTTTCTGATTGCCTACACTAAACGAGAGAAGTCTACTTCAGTTTTGGCCAACGTGTTTAAGCACAAAGGACAGCCATAGAGCACAGCCTACAAACTACTTCCCTGCCAACAGGTAGGGAGGAGTGTTTCACATGGGAACACCAGTCTCTGGCCCCAACATGAGAGGAAGGAGAAGGGAATTCTTCCTTGAGGGAAGGGTTGCCCAGCTAGGGCCCCTCCTGTCTATGTCTTCTGCTGGGAACTTGCAAGCTGCCTTTGGGTGCCAGTTCTTCACTATCACTCCTGTACCTTTGTGCTGGCTTTGGGAGTGCTCAGTACCTAACTGAGACTCTTGTGCCTAAAACATAGACTCACATAGAACTAATTTTCATCAGTATTGTACAGTAGATGCATTTTATGTCTTGCAGGTCATTAAGAACTTCCCTTGTCTATTTCACATGTAGACAGTAGATCACATATGACTTGAGTTTGAAGTTAGCCAACAGTTGCAAAAAATACCAGAAGACCTTAGTGCTTGTGTTAATTTACATTTTTCATGTACAGCCATACAATGTGTGTATTGATATACCTTGGCTTTAGAGAGAGGTTGGGAATCTATAACAACTTTCAAGCTGTTCAGTCTCTGACTGGACTCATAACTCTTGCTCTCAGTTCAGCCAAACATATAGTTCAGGTTCTGATCTTAAGCATCCATTTGAAGTTAAAAACATGAGCAAACCTTATTAAAATTGCTGCTAATAACCAGCCTTCAGGATATTATTTTAGTGACCTTTTATGAGTGTGTATTATGCAAAATGAATTCCAGGGTTCTGTGACTTCAGAGCATTCACAATATAAGCTGCATCATAAAAGAAGGGAAATGGCTGTAGCACTTAATTAATATGATTGCTAGAATACTTGAGACAGATCCTAGGTTTAGAAGCAATAAATGTAAAACCTAGGACAGATAAAACACCTAAGTCAGTGTAACAACAATAAACAAGATTAATTTCAAAATAATATTATAATGACTGCATTCTGAAAATACTCTTATATATTAGCATATGATCAGCCTGGACACGTGTGTGGATAAGACAGAAACACTCTTCAAGAATGTGCCAGTAGTTCTGTCTAGTTCAAATTGTAGCACTTATCAAATTCCTGAACATCTTGGAAGTTGCAAAGGAAATCTGTTTGCCTTAGTCATTTAGTGAGTGTTGCACATAGAATGCTTCCTTTGTTTTGCTTAAGAAATTTGGGGTTAGAGTTAGAAATTCTGAATTTCTATATATATTTCTATAAGTCCCAGCTTTCAGTGTGGCTACAGCAGGGATAAACACAAATAATTTCTGCTGGAAAAATAACCATGACTGTCTTTACAGTGGAATAAGCCAGGCAAAACATTCTGTCAGCCCTCCAGTGTGCATGTACTCTTCACCAATGCTGATATCACTCTAAGCTTTGTCCTCTTTTTCCCTTTGCCTAGGCTAGTATCTGCCCTCTGGATACCACCTTGACTTCCAGTGCTGCAGCCTCCATGTTCCTCCTGTGGAGATAATAGACTTGACTCTCACTGTGAAGATACCATAGGCTGTTAATTCACATGCAGTAAAGATAACTTAACCAGGTATTCAACTTGGTTAAATGACTTGACTTTGACTTCTGATTCTTATAAAAGTAGCTTGACCTTGTCCTTGTATTGTTTTGACAGCTGAATTATCTGAACCTGACCTAGCTAACTACCTCTTCCAGGCAATACTTAGCATGATTTGGGACTGATCTTCTGCGTACTAGTAGTCCCGTTACACTGCTCTATGGGAAATATTTATACTAAGTATATTTAATTGCTATAGAAATAATGGCCTACAGAGGACAGACATTTATTGCTTTTTCTCAGTCATTTATATTTCTTAGACCCTTTCTCAATCCCATGCTGCTTCCATGGCAGCATCATAAATCAAAACCTAAATCTGAAGATGTGTGGAAATGATAGGGCATAAATGCATCCAGGATAGACTGCTCTTGCATTTGACAGCTGGCAAAGCCAAGAGAATAAACTTTATAATACACTGGTGTGCCCTGTGTCTGGCTTAGATTATCTGGAGGCCATCTGAATAAACTCTCAGCTGAAACAGGAAGCCCTGGGACTACATCTTTCACGTTCCTTTGACTGTCGTTTTCCAATTGTTTCAATTTTTCACTGGCACCATCGCATGTTCATTGATGTTCCAGTTTGGCCTTGACTATGCCAGATCCACCCAAAGAAGCCAGAAGCCAAGAACAAATTTGGCCTAAGTTATGAATGGGCTTTCCTTGAGGCATTCTTATATATAAGGTCCTGGAGTAAGATGCAGACAGTGCTGAGGTTTTCTAGAAGTGGTCTTAAGACAGGGTGCTTCAAGTTCATCAGGCTTCTTGAGCAGGTAGACATAGTATAAGTGCACAGGCACATATCCCCTAAATCAAGGATATCAACAACATATATATTACTGTGAAAATGCACTAAAAGCTGTCTGTATTTTTTATTTCCAAAATAGAAAACTATCACAGTTGACTACACAGGGATAGATTTTGCCCATTTTCTAGTCTCTGATATTAGCCTAGTAGTGCAAAGGAAACATACAACCACAAAAAAGGTGGCATGGTGTAGAAACATAGCAAATTCGATCCATTTCCGCTCCTGTTCTCTCATTTTCCCTCCCTTCCCCTTCACTCCCCTCACCTCCCCTTTCCTTTCCTCTCCTCCCCTTGTCATCTGACCAAAACTCCTTATTCTTTGGGAACAAGGCAGGGAGTTGGGGTGAGTGTTAAGAAAGCTGGACTTTCTCAACCTTACATGTGTCCTGTTCATTTTAAAGTTGGGACTGATTGTCAAGGAAAGCAAACCTATATCCACCCATCTATTTTTCTTCTGCAAAAGATTTCAATTGCACAGTTTGGCACTCAGCATTAACACCATAGTTTAGAGAGGAAAGGCTGTTCCGGAATGGTCAAACAGAGAAAGTAATCCATATATTTGCATTATTGTGCTATTAGTGAAGCCGCATTCAGAACAGCTCTCTGGTCTGAGAGGGATTTTCAGGGTAACTGCATTTTTGTAGGTTTCCTTTGAAACAGAAACAAAACAGAAAAAGCAGCAGCAAACCACATTTTGAAAAATAGGATGCTCTAAGATGACACAGGCTGTCCTTATATCCTTCAATTTTTGGAATTCTTCAGGAGTGAGATCAGAGGCAGTTGTCAACAGAGTGCTGTTCACAGAAACGGGGCAGGGAAATGAAAGAAGGCTCACTATTTTTTGTTGACGTGGTGCAGGCTGCAAGAATGCCTTGGGAATGCAGTGCTGCATGGCAGGCAGAGAGAGTGCTTTGTGCAGACACTGAGGCAGAATGTCAATCATATAAATAGCTCTTATTTTTTTTTATCTTGATTGTTGCTAGCACACTGCTTCAACTGCAGTCCATAAGGATCCTTAGTTATCCTTTTGCTAGAACGTAGAATCCCAGAATGGTTTGGGTTGGAAGGGACCTTAAAGTTCATCCAGTTCCAACCTCTTACCAGGGACATCTTCCACTAGACCAGGTTGCTCCAAGCCCTGTCCAACCTGGCCTTGAACACTGTCAGGGATGGGGCAGCCACAGCTTCTCTGGGCAACCTGTGTTAGCGTCTCAGCACCCTCACAGGGAAGAACTTCTGTCTAAATCTCCCTTCTGTCAACTGATGTCTAATGGAAGCTGCCCAAGTAGTACATGCAGGGGTGCTGACCTACCATGAAGCAGGGAACAGTGCATCATACCTCCATGCCTTCTGCTTTGTACCACTTCCTGACTTAGTCTTGATCATAATTTATGAGTAGGTAACATACAACCACCCTGCTCTGCTGCCACTTAAAAGCAGCATTGTTTTTCCTAAAAACCAAATGTCTTTATCATTCCCCGTAAGAACATACATGGTTTGAAATATTCAGAATTGGAAAAGGAAAATACTAGCTAATGGAAAGCGTTGCACTAATGTAAATGCGAAAAACGTGCTTTATCTCACAATGGTTAACATTGTGTCTGGGTGCAATGGCGTAAGAGCACTGTCATGAAATTCCTCAAAATAGAGGCAACGTGCCTGAAAAGGGTGCATTGGTGATTAAAATAATCTTACTCTTTAAGCAAATTCATGCTGCAAACAGAAGCTTGCAGGGCTGAGAGTAACATACCTGTTAGGACCTGAATTCAATTGACTTCCACTAAAGTCTGGCTTCTCACAGCTCAGTGTTACTTTGTGATGATCAAGGCAGATCCGCCACTGAGGTAGCACATCCCTGGTTTGCTTCCCAGGAACGAGAGGAGATCACATACTGAGAAGACCCATCCTACTTGGAGGGGTTGAGCCAGTATTTCATTTATCCTTAAACCATGTGCTGCGGAGCAGTCATAAGGGATCTGCTTCAGCAGAGTCATAGAATCATAGAATCAACGGGGCTGGAAAAGACCTTTAAGATCATCAAGTCCAACTGTTCCCCAGCACTGCCAAGGCCACCACTAAACCGTGTCACTGAGGGCCTCATCTGCACAGTCTGTGAACACTTCCAGGTTAAACCCACCCAATCTTCTGCCAAATTAATTTTAACCCTGTGTGGTCTGGGGGGCAGTGGACCATCTAGCTGAATAACAGTGATATTCATGAGAGAGAAGACAGCACGGACAGGAGAAAGAGGCAGTGAGCAGCTTGGAGAAAGCAGGGTCACTTGTGCTTCAGCTCCATCTCAAGACAGCACCCACCTCTGAGCCTCAGTACCTGCTCCAGCACATGGTAGCTTCAGCTTGTCATCGTGATTCCCATCTGTCTCCTTTGTGGCATCATTTATCTCCCAAACCTTCTACACTATTTTTCACACTGTACTTCACGTTTGAGAAGGTCTTCTTAAGAGAGCCTTAAGAATGTGGATTTCAGGGCAAATCCTATTCTTTCACCACAGTTCATTCAGTTTAGTGACTAAACCATGGGCCATATCAAAACCTCTGTTTAAATCTGTGGAGCTCTTGTCAGTTCTGTAGGGCCATGCTGACTTGTACCAGCTGAAGATTTAGTTCGCACCCTCAGATTTCTTCTTTGTTTTTATAGCAACCGTAGCTGTATAGCACTTAATAACAGCACGTTATTATGGTAGAGTTTCCATAATCCACTTCAGGAATTCAAAATGCACATAACCAACTGTACTAACTGCTTAAATGCTTTGCTGAAAATCATATTGATTGTAAAAGCAAATCTCTTTTTTTGTGCAAAAATGCTGTTTATTTGGACAAAAGTGGCAATCACCAAAGTGATCAGAACACAGGAGCCTACAGGATGGATGTACCCTTGTGAATCGCTCACAGCTAAAGAAAAATGTATTGTTTCACAAGATTTGGAAATAAGTTTTTCAGACTAACCCATGAAAAATATTCAGTTTCATTCTGGAGGATAAAAACCTTCTGAGAAAAAATTTAGGTCTGTTCTATTTTGGTTACAAAAACAATAATTTATCTTTTTTTATTTTTCCCCATTAAAACACAATTCAGAATATTTTAATATGAAATCCTGCAAGATCTTACTGAAAATATGTTGTTTCAGTTCCTTCGGGAAGGGAAGAGGGCCGTTTCTTTTGCATTGGCCTTGTGGCGTGACGGAGAAAAGAGGAAAACTTCTTCAAACAGCAATAGTTTAGTCAGAAACTATTTTAAAAGGAAACATGATTTGACCGAGATAGTGGCCAACTCTTGATTTAGATGTTTTAGCATTTATTAGCACTATACAAAGCAAACACTCCAGTTGGGGTTCCAAACTACAACAACCAAAAATCTCTGATGACTAACACTTCCTGGCTGTGCTTCATGCTGGCTCAGAAAGAACAAGACTACTTTTTGTCTAAGCCTGTACTAATGTTATACAAAAGGCTGTGAAAAAGGTCGTGTAGGCCCATCCACAACCATCCATCTTTTGCATATATGCTTGTGGTGTTTTTTGCTGCTACCTTTGGGTAGAGTTAATCTAATGTTTAATTAAATCATGTAGCTTTAGTGGAAGCATACTTCTCTAGTTGACCATTTTCATGCAGGGATTTGCTGCAGTCCCAAAAGAAGGATGAATAATGTTTCCTATTTTGACCACAGAGTGATCTGGTTAGGCATAGTGTCAGTGGACATTGCTACTGGCTTCCAGGGAGAAAAACCACCCGTGGTACACTCTGTTCGTGCCACGTGTGGCAGGAGGGGGTCCTGCTGGTGAGCAGAGCATGTGATGGCAAGCTGGGATGCCCTGACAGCAGATCAAGCTGTGTCTCTGGGCCACTTAGGTAGTCATTAATTAAAATGAAGGTGATAATAGCCATATCTCTTTAAGGTCCCTTCCACCCCTGACCATTCTATGATTCGATGTTCTGAAAGTAATTTCTGTCTATTTAGGAGGTTCTTTCATCTTCAACTGAAACTGTCAGATGACCACAAATCAAAAATAACAGCTCAAAGAAGATGCAAGACTACTACATCTGATTTTCTGTAGGACTCTGGTGCCCACCATAGGTTCAGAAGCATCCTATAAGCTCCTCAATAAAGACTGAGAAAAATCAACATGAAAATTCACTTTTTGCTCAGAAGATACTCTGTCTTCCCATTCCTTCTCCCTCCTTCCATCAGAATAGATCTTTCTTTAATCCCTGCTAGCACCCACCCTCATCCTATGTTCCTCCCTCACTCTTCATTAAGCTCTATATAACATATTTCCAGCTGACACCAACTGGAAATGCAATACTCCCAGCTGCACTGCCAGCAGCACTGTACTGGCTCAGCTGCTGTTATGATCCAGCCCCCCCAGTTTCTTTTCCACACTGGCAGAAGGCTGGAAATGATGGTAGTCTCCATTCACACCCACTATACCCAGAGCTCAGGAGAACACTGGAAGCGAGGCCTGGAAGGAGTGGACTAGAACAGAGTTTCCCCACCTCTGAATTGGTCTCAATGTCCTGTGATGAAATACTTTCCCTCCTCCCTGTCACAGCACCCTCCCATGGATGCCCACAACCCAGTATTGTATGGGGAATTGCACTCGGTAAGAAACCATCTGTTCAGAATTTAGCTTCTAATGTGTATCCTTATAAGGATCAGATTTTCAGATGGGTTCAGCATTTTACATGTATTTGCTAGATATTCCCTTGAAAAGTTTGGTTCTAGTATCCAGAAAGACAAAAAGTTATGAATGGAATAAATAACTGTATAACTTGTTCAGACAGTCACCATCCTGCCCAAAGGGCCAATTCCCATGTGTACTTCAACATCCATTGAAAAAGTTACTGATGCTTAATGAAACTCATTTCTAACTTTATCAGTTTTACATAGCTATTTTTCTTCATTGTAGTCTGTCCATTGTTTGCTATTTGGACATTAAAAGATGGTACCTGCATTTGAAGAACTCATTTTTGATCTTTACACTGTTCACATCTAACAGTTTTGTGGTTCTCTTCAGTCTTTATACAGGATTTGAGAATCCTGTGTTCAGTTTTGGGCTCTTCACTACAAGAGAGACATTGAGGTGCTGGAGTGGGTCTAGAGAAGGGCAACTGAGCTGGTAAAGGGCCTGGAGCACAAGTGTGATGAGGAATGGCTGTAGGAAACAGGGGTGTAGTCTGCAGAAGAGAAGGCTCAGGGGGGATCTTATCACTCTCTACAACTACCTGATGGAGCCAAGAGGTGGCTGGTCTCTGCTCTCAAAGCAACAACTGGCAGGATAAGAAGAAATGGTCTCAAGCTTCACTGAGGAATGTTTAGATCAGATATTAGGAATGGTTTCTTCAAAGAGAGGGTGTTCAGTTATCGGAAGAGGCTGCCCAGGGCAGTGGTGGAGTCACCATCCCTGAAAGGGTTCACAAACCATGCAGATGAGGCTCTCAGTGACATGGTTTAGAGACGGTCTTGGCAGTGCTGGGGAATGGCTGGACTTGATCTTAAAGGTCTTTTCCAATCCAGATGACTCTATGATTCTATGTTTCAGCTAACTGAAAGATTCTATAGGCTCCCTTCCTGATTCTCCCTCAGTTTTCCTTCTCTTCTTGGGTTGGACTTTTGGTTGGATGGGTTATTTTCAAATCAGAAACCTAGCAGAGTGGTATTAGCCGAACAGGCATTGAATTTCTGCTTTCAGAACCTTCATGGCTCGAGCAGGGCTGCACTCCTGGGAAGAGGGGAGGAACACTCCTACCTTCAGTTGGGAATTGAGGCAGGGATTCAGCCTCATGGAACCTGCTTCTAAACCACAGATCCCCTCGGCCAGAGAAGTCTTTGTACATACATCCTGGGACTGCCTTAATCCTTTGGCACCGCAGAACACGCTCAGAATGCTCTAGCAGTGGGTTATGCTACATCTTAGGTACAACTCTGCGGTGCATGCCCCTTTATTGATACAAAGAAGTTGCTATAAAATGACTGCTCTGTTCTGAAACACTGCTGGCAAATTCTTGTGAACATGGGAAAGAAACAAGAGTGTTGAGAGCTCTGGGTATTATTGAAATATTTAAATATTATGTATGGTGATGCCTGTAATTCAACATTTGCTGTGGTAAACATAGCAGAAATGACTGTAGCATAATGTTATTCCATATTCTAAGCCAGATTCTTGAGGGTATTTTTTATTTATATCACATGTGGTTGGGAGAAATAATTTTAGGAAGGCTCATACCACGTATTTTCTTTTCAATTTGCCAAAATATCTTTAAGAAATCAATGACTGGGGACTCTTCTGTGTGGCTAAAGATTTATTTTTAACCTCTTGGTGTGCCAAAATCAGAAACAATTATTAATCTGTCCTGAAACTGCTGATACAACCTGCTAGCAACAGATGGTGTAAATGAAAAGCCAGAAGCGGCCATTTTTAATATTCAATAGATTAAAAAACTTAGTTCTTTAATCTTACCTAACCTCTTGTGACCGAGGGTCTAAGATATTGACTTAAAGACAATATCAATAGCTTTGATTTGAACCTGGATCAAGCAGAGAACTGGATCTTCTGAGATACTGTGTGCCTCTAAATGATGCTTCATATTCCTCATCTCCATTGACCTCAGTGGTGCAGGTTCTGTATGGCTGCACTCCAGGGGTTCTTGTTCATGTCTGAACTTGTACGGTAGTTAAGAACCAACTCCTGTCAATACCTAGGGATGGAAAAGTATTACATTATTAGATATCATCTCAGCCTTGCTGCATTTATACAGCTCAGTTACAAAATTAGGAAGTATTGCCAAGCATCGTTTGGCTACAGCTGGCACAAGCACATAGACACACAGGGAGAATAGAACAAAGCTGTGAGCCTGCTTTATTTTGTGATCAGTTAAGGATAAAAGTCATGCAGTCTGTGGTGACACTGTGCTTCCAGTGAGACTTGATTTAGCCTCGTGTGCCACTGAGTGTCAACAGCAGGAGCACAGAAATTCACAGCTTCCTGTGAAAGGTGGATCCAAAGCACAGACCCAACCTCACCTCACCTCTGGGAATGGCAATATCTGAATTTCAGGTGTGGGATTGCTTGTTATTTCCGGTAGCATTTCTGCAGCCCAGGTTTATTGGTGGGAAACAAGGCAGGAGGGACTCAAAGTCCCACCAGCAGCTCATCTGTAAGGACAGTGCTATTAGCATGGGGCAGGTAAGAAGTAGCATGATGTTTTTGCCCAAATCATTTCCAGATCAGGTGTCCTGTCACTTTGTACTTGCCAAGCAAATGCAGCAGAAGCGGACAGATTGCAAACTTGGCACGCACGACTCTGGGACAGACAAAACCTTTTGCAAACCAAGGGCTGCAATTTGAGAAGCTGTTACTTTCTGTCTTTTTAATGCCTTTATTGATGCTGGTCTCACAGACCCCATATCCTGGAAGGCTAGCAGCCCCTCATCCACAGATCCCCATTCTGCTCCCAGCCTCCCTCCTGCAGTTGTGCTGCTCTCCTCAGGCATGACCCCTCCAGCCCTTTCCGCCTCTGTGTCCACACACACAACCACTGATCACGGTCAGGCGGTCCCCTGACAACACAGCATGTGGGAAAGCTCTGAGGGTGAGCAGCAGCCTGTCTAGAGCTCAGCCAGAGAGGAAAGGCCGAAGTGTCATGGGAGAGCACGGGGAGGATGCTGAAGTTTCCTGATGAAGGGAAAATGAGTTCTCCCCTATGGGCTTTTCTTTAGAGGCTCTAAAAGTGATGTTTCTGAATTGAGTAGTGAAAGAACAGGAAGAAAAAAAAAAAAAACAACATTAAAAACTAGCCAGTTAGAAAGATACAACTTTAATTTGGTACATTATCCAGCCATGGCAGGTATGCTGTGAAACAGGGGAAAATGCACTTCAATATCAAATCATCTCAGACTGCAAAATGCAACCCAACACAGTGAGACAAGCCCCTGAGGAATGAGGGCACAGCTAAATAACCACTGATGTGTCTATCAGCCTGAGCTGTTGCTGACAGCAGTGGCCCCAGCATCTCTGTCCTAGTGAGTCCATTCCAAACCTGCCTGGATGTGTTCCTGTGTAACCTGCTCTCCAGAGGTCACTTCCAACCCTAATGGTTCTGTGATGTGGGGAACCTGATGGGATCTAATCCAGTGGTGAACAGGGATCACACTGCTGACAATATCACTCTTGGGGAGAGCACTGGTCTACCAAATGGTAGTTAACACAAGAATGAGAGACTAGAGGTGTGGAGGGAGTTTATGGAGAGGCAGCGAGATGTAAGAGGATTATGCATTTTGTTGGCACTGGGGATTTCTGCTTGAATAAAGGATCCATATAACCATGGCCTGGGAAGGCTCATCTAATGGTCGGAGTAGCAGCAAAGTATTCTTCATTTCTACTTGGGGATGAGAGATGGATTCCCTTCTTAGCTTTGGGTAAGTCTGGCCTGATCTGAAAATTGGGTTGTGAAGTGATTATTTGGGTTTCTGGTAACTTCATTTATAACAGAAAATGTTCCAGGTTGGACAGAGCCTTGGGCGACATGGTCAGTAAAAGGTGTCCCTGCCTGTGGCAGGGGGTTGGAACTGGATGATCTTAACATCTTTTCCAAGCCAAACCAGTCTGTGATTTTATGATTCCATGAGATGTCTGACGGTGAAAGCAGCTTTCTGCCAGGCTCTCAGGTACACTCCTAAGCATAAAATATTCCAGTAATTCCAGATACCCAGGGTGCGTGCTGCCAGGCAGGACATATGGAGTTGAAGGGTGTTGAACGCTGAGAATATAAACCAGAAGTCTTCTGCACACAGAAACCATATTTGCATTTGTAAAAGAAGTTTATTCTTGCTCAGGTAGTATTTCGCCAGCATCAGCATGCAGAAATACTGGGTCAGTTGTTAAAATGGTGCATCTGAACTAGGACAATAACCGTAACTTGCAAATTCTACTTTATCTGTTGGCTACAAGTGTGGGAATTGGATCACATAGTGACAACCACTTCAAATCTTGAGATGGAGGAAGGGAAGCAAACTACAATCAAAAAATATCTCTCCATCATTCCTAAGTTCTCCAAGGTGTAAGGCAGCTTGGGATCTATTGCACACCTTTCTATGGTAACAAAGTGTTTCAAGGGTATTTCAAATGGGAATGACAGTCCCATTTCCCCTTATGGGCAAGATGTTTATCCATTCTTTTTCACACACTCAAATTGTGTACTTAGAGAATATTTATTAGAGAATCTCGACACAGCATGACCTAGCTGTAGAATACAGATGGGTTTATTCATGTTTTGCAGTTTATAAGAGGGATTTCATGCACAACTCCTAGCCCATGACAGAGCCAAGTGCAGCCACAACACCATTATGAATACAAATGATGCTACAGTAAATGTGCTCTGTTGGCAAAAAAAAAAAAAGACAATTGTTTCTTGCTGCTGTAAAATATTCAGGAAATATACTTGGCAATGGAGAATAATGTCCTTTGCAGGATGTTTGTTTACTTTTGCAGTAATCTGTATTCCTGTAAGTATTAATAAGCCTTTTTCCAACTGACAAAGAAATTACCTCTTTAGTTTTTATCAGTGAAATATGGTCAGTCATCCAACAATTTGCTTCTTTGACATAGCCTCCACTTGCTATAATGAGGGATAAACCAAGAGTGCATCTCAAGAAATATATGGTTAGAAATAATGCTTTTATGTTTTCCATATTTTGTTATTTTTGCCTCAAATCACAGCTCAGTTCAGCATGATCTGACATGGCTGAAGTACTGAAACCCCCACTCCTGCAAAACAGTGTTTATTATAGAAACCACAAACTTAACCTAACCTAGAGCAGCTTTTCCAGCAGTGATATAATTACAGTAGTTATTGTTGCAATAAACCAGATGTTCCTGAGCCAGAATGAAAGTGCTTCCTCCTGTATTACATTTGTTACTTTGCCTCTTTTCAAATTTCATATCAGCTGTTCAGAAAGCTCCTTTTTGGTTGAGTGTCACTTACAGATTCTTGCTGTGTGAGACTTTTAGCAAAGACAGGATGAGAAAGTTGGGGCTGTTCAGCCTGGAGAAGAGAAGGCTGTGTGGAGACCTCATAGCAGCCTTCCA